>VSMD01021580.1:0-11092 GCA_008750895.1 Mirza zaza
CGACTGACCAGGTGTCCAGGTAAGAACCCTGAATGTGGACTGAAGGGACAACTTGAGGATAACCCAGGGGGTCGCCCCGCACCCGGCGCTCCCTTCCCCGACCCCAGCCCAGGCGGCCCCGGAGCTGTGATGCTGACTTCTGCCCCGCGGGGTCCGGGGTCCGGGTTCCGGGGAGGGGGCTGGGAGTAAAAGCGTGGCCGCAGTTCTTCAGAGGGAGAGGGAGGGAGACCTAGGCCCCAGTAGAAGTGAGGAAGCCCGAATGCTAACAAGGGGACCCCCCCCAAGAGGGGCCGCCAGAGCCGGGCCTGCTGTGAGAACGGGGAGCCCTGGGTGGGGTAGCTGCTGGTGGGGTTCCTGCCTCCAGCTGCGGAGCCCTGACTCCCTCTAGCAGCTTGCAGAATGAGGGCACTGGTCTGGGCGGAGCGCCTCAGGTCAGTTAAGTGGGCAGTTGAAAGTCCTGCCATAAGTCGAATTCAGAACTCTGGTGGGGAACAGTGGGGTCCCATCGAGTCCCCCCTTTTCCGTCCTGCCTTTTAGACGCGAAACGGCCTTGACGGGATGTGGCTTACCCTGAACCTCCAATTCTTGTTTTTTTTTTTTTTTTGAGACAGAGTTTCACTCTGTTGGCTTGAGTCCAGTTCTGCGGCATCAGCCTAGCTCACAGCAACCTCAAACTCCTGGGCTCAAGCGATCCTCCTGCCTCAGCCTCCGCAGTAGCTGAATCTACAGGCACAAAGCGCCATGGCTGGCCAATTTTTGTATTTTTAGTACAGAGAGTGTCCGCAGTTGCTCAGACTGGTCTCAAACTCCTGAGCTCTAGCAGTCCTCCCGCCTCAGCCTCCCAGAGTGCTAGGATTACAGGCTTGAGCCACCCCGCCCAACCATCTTCCACCTTCAGGTCCCATTTAAGCAGGGACATTTTCAAGGACGTATTTTCAGGTCAGTTGAGGATGGAGTCCCAGTAGTGGTCAGCGATCCAGGTGAAGATCCTGATTTAGGAAATGGGGACCTCTCAGCCCCCAGTGGAGATGGCTACCCCAAGCCTCACCCCAGGGAGGCCAGGTCAGAGCTGACAGGCTCAGGTGCCCGCTGACTCAGCCTGCAGCGTTTCACTAGATCAGGGCTCTGGTTTAAGGACTGTTTGCCCCAGGTCAGCAGACAGAGGCATCCCAGGCCCTGGTGGGAGTGAAAGTAAAAATCCTGCATGAGGAAAACAACCACATCGGAACAGAGGAGGCTGCATAAAGCCTCACCTCTGCTGTTACCCTGGGAAGCCGTGGGCAGAGCTGAGGTGGCCTCTCATTTCCTGACAGGACAGTGGCATCTCAGAGAACTGGATCCCTTGCACTAATGGGTGAAGCCCCATTGGTCAGAGGGAAGAGACTTAGTTCCTAATAGGGGTCAAGGTGAGACGCTGAATGAGATGTGTGTGGTCCACATAGAGCCCACCCCTACTGTCCCATGTGGGAGGCCTGGGCACTTTGACGTGACGAGTAGCACTCATTTCCTCCCAGGGCATTTCAGGGAGATGACCCCACCTTAAGTCCGTTGATGGAGGTTTTTTTTTTTTTTTTACCCAGCATAATGCGGGGTTAGAAACGTTAAGATTGCGAACATTGCACTTGCTTCCCCTCACCTCTATATTCAGAGCTGCAAGCCTGTCCATCCCCCAGACAGTGCACATCGCACTTATTATGTATGTATATACCCATCCCCACCTCCCCCCTCCCACCTGCCGGACACCCGATAAGTGTTTTGATTTTTGTTTTTTTAACATTTTGGTTACATTTTATATCTTTGCCTCTCCCTAGCAAGGGTTAGAGATATGCCCTTCCCCTCCCCCACTGCTCATCACATCCCTCAGATGTGGTTCTACTCCCCCCAACCCCCGAATCCCTGGTGAACACCACCACCCTTTGAGCACCATAGTGATAATCAGTCAGTACCAGTTTGATGGCGAGTACATGTGGAGCCCATTTTTCTGATATTGTGTTACCTCACTTTGAATAATGGGCTTAAGCTTAATCCAGGATAATAAAAGCAGTGCTACCTCACTGTCGTTTCTTAGAATTGAGTAATATTCCATTGTAAACATATACCAAATTTTAATAATCCACTCATGAATTGATGTTCACTTGGGTGTTTCCATGTCCTTGCAATAGTGAAGTGTGCTGCCATAAACATTCGGGTGCAGATGTCTTTATAATAGAAGGTCTTATGCTCTTTTGGATAGATGCTTAATAATGATATTTCTGGGTCGAATGGTATTTCTATTTTTAGCTCTTTGAGGCATCTCCAAATTGTTTTCCACTGCACTAATTTGCAGTCTTACCAGCAGGGTAAGAGTATTTCTGTCTCTCCACATCCTCACCAGCCTTTGTTGTTTTGAGATTTCTTGATAAAAGCCAGTCTCACTGGGGTTAGGTGATATCTCATTATGGTTTTGATTTGCTAGTGTTTTGATTCTCTAGTGATTAGAGGTGTTGAGCATTTTTTTTATTTGTTTGCAGGCCATTATTCTGTCTTCTCTGGAAAACTTTCTGTTCCTTTCTGTTGGCCATTTCTTGATGGGGTTGTTTGATTTTTTCTTGTTAATTCTTTTGAGTTTTAGATAGATTCTTGTTATCAGACCTTTATTGGAAGCGTAGAGAGCAAATATTTTCTCCCATTCTTTAGGTTGTCTATTTGCTCTAATGATTGTTTCCTTGGCTGAGCAGGAGCTTTTTAATTTGAACAGATCCCATTTGTTTATTTTTATTGCTGCAGTGATTGCTTTGGGGGTCTTCAAGAATTCTTTGCCTAGGTCAGTGTCTGAAAGCGTTTTCCCAACATCTTCTTCTAGGATTCTTAAGGTTTCATGCCTTAGGTTTAAGTCTGTTATTCATCTTGTGTGGATTTTTGTGAGAGGTGAGAGGTAGGGATCCTGATTCATTCTTCTGCATGTAGCTATCCAGTTTTCCCAACACCATTTTTTGAAGAGAGATTCTTTTTCCCAGTGTATATTTTTGTCTGCTTTCTCAAAGATTAGGTTACCATATGCAGATCATTTCATCTCTGGAATCTCAGTCCTATTCCAAATATTGATGCTTCTGTTCTTGTGCCAGTACCAGGCTGATTTAATTATTATTGCTTTATAGTACAGCTTGAAGTCAGGAAGACTGATGCCTCTTACTTTATTCTTTTTACTTAAGATTGCTTTGGCTATACACGTTTTTTCCTGGTTCCATACAAAGCGAATAATTATTTTTTCTAGATCTGTAAAGAATGATGATGGTACTTTGATGGGGATTGCATTAATTCTGTAGATGACTTTAGGTAATATTGAAATGTTAATGATATTGATTCTACCAATCCATGAACAAGGTAGATTTTTCCATCTGTTTCCATCTTCTGCAGTTTCTTTCTTTTTTTTTTTTTAGCATTTCATAGTTCTCCTTGTCTTTCGTATCTTTTGTTAAATATATTTCTAGATATTTAATTTTCTTTTGAGCTATAGTAGAAGGTATTGTGTATTTGATTTAAGTTTTGGCTTGATGGTTCTTGGCATATATGAATGCCTCTTATTTGTGTATATTGATTTTGTAACCAGAGACTTTACATAATTTATTTATCAAATCTAGGAGTCTCTTGGACGAATCCATAGGGTTTTCTAGGTATAATATCATGTCATCAGCAAAGAGTGAGAGTTTGATCTCATCTGCACCCACTTGGATGCCCTTAATATCCCTCTCTTGCCTGATTGCAATAGCTAAGACTTCGAGCACTAAGTTGCATAGAAGAGGGGATAGTGGGCATCCTTGTCTAGTTCTGGTTTGAAGTGGGAATGGTTTCAATTTTTCCCCATTCAGTATGATATTGGCTGTGGGATTGTCATAAATGGATTTGATCATTTTACGATATGAGCCGCCTATGCCTATTTTGTTAAGAGTTTTTATCATAAGGGTGTGTTGGACTTTGTCAAATGCTTTTTGTGCATCTATTGAGAGAATCATATGGTCTTTGTTCTTGTTTTTCCTTATGAGGTGAGTTGCGTTTATAGACTTGTGTATGTTGAACCAGCCTTGCATCCCTGGAATAAAGCCCACCTGGTCATGGTGAATTATTTTTTTGATGTCCTGCTGAATTCTATTTGCTAAAATTTTGTTGAGGATTTTTGCATCTGTATTCATGAGGGATATTGGTCTGTAATTTTCTTTTTTTGTTGTGTTCTTTCCTGGTTTTGGTGTCAAGGTGATATTGGTTTCATAGAATGAGTTAGGAAGGATACCATCCTTCTCAATGTTGTGGAATAATTTCTGTAGTATAGGTATGAGTTCATCTTTGTATGTTTGGTAAAACTCTGAAGTATAGCCATCAGGTCCAGGACTTTTCCATTTGGGGAAGTTATTAATTACTGCTCCAATTTCTGAGCTTGAGATTGGTCTATTCAGGAAATCTGTTACCTCCTGAGTGAACTTAGGTTGTATGAATTCAGGAATTTGTCCATTTCTTCCTCGTTATGTAGTTTTGGGGCATATAATTTTTTATAATAGTCAAACATAATGTTTTATATTTCTGTGATGTCTGTTGTGACCTCTCCTTTTTCATTTCTTACTGAGTTTATTAGAGTCCTTTCCCCTTTGAGTTCTCGTCAATCTAGCAAGAGGGCTATCAATTTTGTTTATCTTTTCAAAAAACCAGCTTCTGGTTTTGTTGATCTTCTGTATAATTCTCTTGTTCTCCATTTCATTTAGTTCTGCTTTGATCTTAGTTATTTCTTTTCTTCTACTAGGAATTGGTTTGCTCTTCTTTTTCCAATTCCTTGAGTCTATTCTTTAGGTTGTCAGTATCTAAGCTTTCTGTTTTTTGGAAGTGCATGTTTATTGCTATTAGTTTTCCTTTCAGGTATGCTTTTGCTGTATCCCACAGGTTTTGGTAACGTGAGTCTCCGTTATTATTTTGTTCGAAGAAACTCTTGATTTCCCTCTGAATTTCCTGCTTGACCCAATAATTCTTCAATAATAGATTGTTTAGTTTCCATGACTTTGTGAAGCGTTGAGTGCTTCTATAGGAATTTAATTCTAATTTCATACCATTATGATCAGAGAAGACACACGGTATTATTTTTATTTTCTTGAATTTTTTGAGATCTGCTTTGTGGCCTAGTATGTGATCAATTTTGGAGAAAGATCCATGGGCTGCTGAGAAGAATGTAAACTCAATTTTATTTGGGTGGAATGTTTGTAGAGATCTGTCAGATCTTTTTGATCAAGTGCTTTGTTTAAGCCTGTTACTTTTCTACTATTTTCTGTTTGGAGGGTCTATCTAGCTCACTCAGTGGACTGTTGAAGTCCCCTGCTACTATGGCAATATTGTTTAACATGGTATTTATATCAGACAAGGTTTGCTTTATGTAATTGTGTGCTCCTGCATTGGCTGCATAAATATTAAGAATAGTTAAATCTTCTTGTTGGATCTTCCCTTTCACCATTATAAAATAGCCATCTTTATTCTTTTTTACTTTTGCTTTTTTAAAGCTTATGTTATCTGCAAATAGTATAGCTACCCCTGTTTCTTTTGACTTCTGTTTGCCTGGATGATAGTTTTCCATCCCTTGACCTTGCTGGAAGGCATCTTTGTGAGTTAGATGTGTTTCCTGTAGACAGCAGATACTAGGCTTGCGGATTTTTATCCACTCTGCCAGTCTATGCCTCTTCAGAGGACAGTTTAAATGATTTACATTTATTGAGAGGATTGAGATTGGAGGAAGATTTCCATTCATAGCGTTAGGTGAAGTCCTGTTGCTCTTACTCCTTGAGCCATCATGCAGTTCAAGATCTAGCCTTTAATTCTTTGAAGATTTTACTTTTAGGAATGTCTATTGCCCTGTTCTGTGTGGAAGGCAGGTCTGAGAACTTCCTTGTAGGGCTTGTCTGGTCTTTGCAAATTCCTTCAGTGATTTCTTGTCTGAGAAGGACTTTATTTGTACCTCATAGATGAAACTTAATTTTGCTGGATAAAGAATTCTTGGGCTTTATTCTGTTTTAGAAGATTAAGGATAGGCATCCAATCCCTCCTGACTTGTAAGGTTTCAGATGAGAAGTCTGCTGTTAGTCTGATAGGCTTTCCTTTATAGGTTATTTGTTGTTTCCATCTTGCTGCACAGAGGATTGCTTCTTTCACGTTTACTTTGGTCAGCCTAATAACCACATGGCGAGGTGATTGCCTTTCCACGTTGAGTCTTCCAGGAGTTCTGTGGTCTTCTTGTATGTATATATCAAGATTTCTGGCCAGGCCTGGCATATTTTCGTCCAGTATTCCGTGAAATAAGTTTTCCAACCCTTGTGAATGTTCCTCTTCCCCCTTCTGGAATCCCAATCAATCTGAGATTCGGGCTTTTTACATAATCCCATGCTTCTTGTAAGCTTTGTTCTTGTCTCTAGTTTCTGTGTTCCCTTTCTTCCTTTGATTTGTTTAGCACATAGGCATAATCTTCAAGCTCTGAGATTCTTTTGTCTGCATGATCTATCCTGTTCTTGAGGCTTTCCACTGTATTATGGAGTTCGTTGAATGTTTCATTCATTGCCAGGATTTCTGTTTGGTTTTTCTGTATTATTTCAATTTCTTTGGAGAGTTTTTCATTCATTTCCTGAATTGTTCTTGTGGTTTGTCTATGTTGGGATTCTATTTTCTCTTCAATTCCATTGAGTTTTCTAACAATCCATATTTGGAATTCTTCTTCTGTCAGTTTAATGATATCATATATGTTGGTGTCAGTTGGTGGAGATTGAGTATTTTCTTTTGGAGGTGACTTTTCTCTCTGATCCTTCCTGTTTCCTGTGATTTTTCACTGGTTCTTTCTCATCTGGATGTTTTGTCGAGGACCAGAGGTATTGGGACTGAATTATGAGCTAAAATCTGGGGTTCCAAAGGAATGATCCTTGGAAGAGCTGGGGAATATGTGCTCTGGTTCTGTATCCTCTTAGAGGAGTTTGAGCCTGTTGCGTTATCTTTGACCTGATGTCTTCACCTTCTGTATAGAGTTTAGTGGGTTTGGGCCCCTTGCTTAGACACCCAGGGGTTTGATCACTCTTGTGAGATCGAGGCTGGTATCAACCACTAGGTTGAAGTGGGAGGCACTGTGTTAGGATCTGAGTTTACTCTCTCTTTTGTTATCTGTAGTTTGCAAAAAGGAGTCAATTATCAAGGTATTCCAAGATGTTTGTATTGCACTCTAAGCCTCCAAATAGGATATACAGGTATCTCAGTCTTCAGGGAATGTCCTGCCACTCCCAAGGGTTCCTAGAGTCCTGTAACTACTTTAGGAGTGGTGAAAGGAGCATCAGGTATCAGTGAGCCTAAGAGAGAATACTTCAGAGGATGCTTTATCTGTAACTAGGGGGGAGCTGTTAATATGTTATTCAGAGATCTTTTGTCATACTTTCGGAGGAGCTCCTGGTGAGGAGAGTCCATTGGTGCAAATGCTAAGGACTATGGTCAAGATTTTCCTTCCAGAAACACAGGCCCATATGTTGCCAACAATCTGGGTGCCAAGGGCAAGCCCCTGTGTTCTGAACTTATCAGATGATCAAGACCAACCAGCTGTATGTAAAAATCACTCTGTCCCCTTCTGCTTAATTCCAAGGACCCACATATTCAAGCTAGTCCTACAGGGAAAGCGACTTTTCTCCTTTCTCCTGACCTTCCAGGGCAGAGTCTGGTTTGGTGGGCTGGTGGGGGAGGCAATAAGTGAGATTGCGGTAAGTCCTAGACTAGGAAACGTCTTTTCTCATTTTTCCCCTCCCCCAAGGGGGGAGTCTGCCCTGTCAGAGGGGAAGATAACCCACCATCCTGAGGGAAAGGCACTTCCTAGGGCTACGTGGCCAAGACACGGTTACTCTCCTTCCCCTACCCCTCCAAGGGCAGGGATTATCAAGTTGGTATGTGGGCTAAATCTGAGGGCTGCTGGAGAAGCTCTTCCAGAGGCCACTGAGGGTCCCAGACCAGAAAGAGACCTGCCACGCCATGTGGCCCCTGCTAGGGTGGGGTCAGTCCCTTCCACACGAAACCCCAGTGGCCTGGTCGCCTCCAAGGGTCGTCTTCAACCCTGGCAGATTTCAGCCCAGACAGCAGATTCCCTCACCCCTCCGCAATTCCCAGGAATGGGGCTTCCCTTTTGGCTGGAGGCACCAGCTTTCAGGCCACAGTAAAGGGGTAAAGACGGGACTCAGCTTGAAAGGCTGTGCTGATAAGCTTCTAGAACTGCCTTACAGCTGCCAGTGGGAAGGTGGAAGGGCAGCGGAGGTAACAGTCTTGAGACACAGGTTTCAGGTTGAACAGTCTTTTTCTCAGCTCCACCCAGGGGTGGAGTCAGACCCTCTGGCACTAAGCACCGGCGTCCAAGTCGTAGGAGGATGTGGGTGGTAAAGTCTCCCTAGGTTACATCTGGAAGAGCAGCCTCCTTTGTAACTGTGCCTTGCCCAGATGGGCTCTGCTCTCTGGGCACAGATCACGAATGGCTGAATGCAGTGGGAGACCACCCAAGTTCAATCTTGCAAGACAGCCGCACAAAACACCACTCTCCCCTTGCTGCCCCTTTAAACTCAGCGTCCGAGTCCTAGCCACAGGAAAGGGGAGACCCAGGGTGGAGTTGGAGGAACAGACAGATTTCTGTCCTTATTTTCCTCTTACAGAAGCCCGACCGTTCAGCTGGGTTAGGGCAGAGGGGAGGTCTGAGACCGCTTCCAAAGCAATCCGCCGAAGCTTTTCCAAGCTGCAGAGTGGCGGCAGCGCGCCCTCCCAGCACTAACACGGAAGGCCCTTGCCCTGCACAAAGCTGGGCCTGGTTTGGCGAGCTGTCTCCAAACCGCCACTGAGCTCACTACTTCCCCAACTCGCACGGACACAACAGTTTAGGTGCAGAGCTCTGCTCTCTGTCTACCCAGCACGAGCCAAAGCCTCAGCGATATCCAAAGATGAAGCCTCCTTTAAGATAGATTCCTCCCTTTCTGGTCCTGGAAGCATCCTGAGGTGAGAAGCGACTGCTGGCTTCAGACACTCTTCCACCCGAAACCGACTTGGCAGAGTGCTCCGGGGAGTTCAAAATGTTGCCTGCTCCAGACTCCACTCCACGCAGCTCATCTGCCCGTGCTACCACTTCCCACCAACTTTAGGAACTTTCCTGTCTGCGTGGGTGTGGGGTTCAGTGGGGGAGGGATCGTCTCCCTGTACAAGTCAGAACCAATGCCTCAGCCAACCAGCCAATTGGTGCAGCGGACGCACTCCCTTCCTATTGTATGTTTCCGACTCCCCGGGTTTTGCAGAAGACTTACTGATTCACCTTTAATTATTGCCCCATTTTTTTTCCATATCCTGGTCTGTCTCTGCAGGCTTGCAGAGCTGATCCCGTGTAAGTGCAGATCACTCGAGTGTGGTTGTCCACTTTCTTCAGTTCCCACACTGAGAGCAGAGAGCCAGGAGGTCAGCACTAATCTGCCATCTTTCCCTCTCAATCCGCTGATGGAGGTTTTTAAGCTCTTGCCAGGAGCCACAGTTAGGATTCAGAGGACTGAGGGGATCCTCATGCACCCCATAACTGAACCGTGGGACCAACACAGAATGTCTCCATCCTGCACCAATCCAGGAAGGCCATGAACAGGGATGGCTGGAGGTTACTTACGCTTGCTTTTGCTTTGGGGGGGTCTCAGGAAGGTGAGGACCCTGACATGTTGGGAGGGGCCTTAGTTGAGCAGAAGGTGATTTACAGGCTGGGCCAGGAGTCACAGGGAGGTCCCTGAGAAGAGTGTGGGTACCACCCTGCCCGTATTAGCAGGGGCACCTCAGAATCCCTTCCAGTTTCATCCTGGGACATAGACGTCAGGAAGAGGCCCCCTCAATCTGTCTGTAGAGGAAACAGAGAAGGAGGATCTTGGTGGGAGAAGAGTGGTGCCAGGCAGGGCCGGCAGGCTGCAGCCCAAGGCACACTCCAACTTGCTCCACAGGGTCTTCAGAGCACAAGCTGGCCAGGAGAAGGGGAGTCCTGAGTAGTGTCCTCAAGGACACCCGCACAGGCCCTCCTTAAAGCCCAGGTGGTATCTCCTTGCTGAAGGGGCTGTCACTCTCTGGTCCTTTTCTTCCAGGTGCCCATATCCTGTGCCCTCTCGCCTGCCGTCATCATGCCTCGTGGTCACAAGAGTAAGCTCCGTGCCCGTGAGAAACGCCGCCAGGCTCGAGGTGAACCCCAAGGTCTCGGGGCTGCTGAAGCCATCGCAGCAGGGGGAGAAGAGGCCCCATCCTCCTCCTCTGCTGTTACTGAGGGTGCTTCCCAGAGCGCCCCTGCTGCAGGCAATCCTCGGAAGTCTCGGAGAGCCCGAGCCACCGGCTCTTCTGCTGCAGCTGTTTCAGGCACCCGTGCTGAGCAAGGTGCCCAGGGCCAAGATGGGGAACATCCAAGCGGCGTCCTGCCCTCATCTGAGAGCTCAACGAAAGACCCCCTGGCCAAGAAGGTGGGCGTGTTGGTGCAGTTTCTGCTGGAAAAGTATAAAATGAAAGAGCCCATTATGAAGGCTGACATGCTGAAGATTGTTACCAAAAGGTACAAGGAGCACTTCCCCGAAATCCTCCGGAAAACCACTCTGCGCCTGGAGCTGGTGTTTGGCCTTGACCTGAAGGAGGTTGATCCCAGAGGTCGCTCCTTTGAGCTCGTCAGCAAGCTGCACCTTTCCAGCGACACGGGCCTGAGCGAAGATGGCTTCCCCAAGAATGGGCTCCTGATGCCTCTTCTGAGCCTGATCTTCATGAATGGCGACCGTGCCTCTGAGGAAGAGATATGGGAATTCCTGAATGACTTGGGGCTGTATGAAGGGAGGGAGCATTTCATCTATGGGGAGCCCAGGAAGCTGATCACCAAAGATTTGGTGCAGGAGAAGTATCTGGAGTACCGACTGGTGCCCAACAGTGATCCTCCCTGCTATGAGTTCTTATGGGGTTCTAAGGCCCATGCTGAAACTAGCATGACGAAAGTCCTAGAGTTTTTGGCCAAGGTCATTAAAACCGTTCCCAGAAACTTCCAGTCCCCGAATGAGGAAGCTTTGAGAGATGAGGAAGGGCCATC
>VSMD01021582.1:0-56279 GCA_008750895.1 Mirza zaza
AAAAGATTGCTATTGCAGACATATAATCCAGTCCCTCTATCCATAATTGAAGTCCATTGTTATTTTCTCCTTAAAATTGGACATTTGAAATATACAACTGTGAACAAATATTAGGAAAAATTACAACAGCCTGATGACTGCAACCCCAAACTATATATTAACTTTTTGCTTATTTTTTTAACGGATTGGCAACCAGAACAAATAATTTCTTTTTATTTATTTTGAAACAACTAATAAGCCATTTTGAACATATAATAATCTTTCTTTCTCTTTCTCTTTTCTTTCTTTCTTTCTTTCTTTCTTTCTTTTTCTTTCTTTCTTTCTTCTAAAGAAGCACTGAACTAGAACCAAAGCAAAACATTCAAATAGCATTTGGACTGGATCTAAACTAAACTTATAGTCCATAAATTTTGAATTTCTTCTTCATGGAGTGGTGCAACTGAGGTGGCTTCTTTCACATGTGTAGAGTTGGGGTGTTTCTGGGTCCTACTCTGACAGTAACTGCCAATGAAATCTAAGTAGTAAAATCTATCAACAGGCTAGCATGCTAAGACTGATCACTGTCAGTTATTGTATTTATTTTTTTTTACCAACTTTGTAGTTGCTTAGTCTGTAGTCATGTCTATGATTTTACATAAAATAATAAAAATCCATTCATTCATTCATCTACTTTAATCAAGAAATAGTTACTGAGCACCTACTTTGTGCCGCAAAGACTTTAGAGATACAGGGTGTGATGGTTAATGTTATGTGTCAACTTGCCCAGATTTTTGGCTAAACATTGTTTTTGGGTGTGTCTGCCAGGTGTTTCCCGGCGATATCAGAATCTGAGTCAGTGGGTTCCGTAAAGAGCACTGCCCTCTCCTACATCTGTGAGCACATCCAGCTTGCTGAGGGCCTGGATTGAACAAAAGATGAAGGGAGGGAGAATTCACTCCTTTCTGCCTGGCTGCTGAGTTGGGACATCTCATCTCACCTTCTCCTGCCCTCAGACTGAGACTTACATCATCAGCTCCCTTAGTCTTCGGGCCTTCAGACTTGGACTGAGCCACACTGTTGGCTTTCCTGGAGTGCCAGCTATGGACAGCAGAACGTGGGACTTCCCAGCCTCCATAATCGCATTCCTGGTCAGAGTCAATGAGCCAATTCCTCATAATAAATCTCTTTATACATATATATCTCAGTGGTCCTGTTTCTCTGTAGAACATTATTAATAATAAATGCACAGAGTGAACAAGCTAGACATACTTTCTACCTTGGTTGAGTCTGTTGTCTAGGAGGAGGAAAGTAATACTACATAAGTATGTATTTAATCCCAATTGTGATTAGAGTTATAAAGAACATATTGCTTTAGGAATGAGTAACAGGAGAACCAATCCTTGTCTATAGACCTGAGGCACAGCTTCCCCAAGGAAGTCATAAATCAGTGGAATCCTGGTGGTAAAGAGGATGTGGTGCCCCCACCCCATCCCTTCTCCATAATTTCCAGGAAGAGGCAAGAAAATACGCAAAGGCTCAGAGGTAGGTAGTTGCCAGGCTCCAGGAAGGCCCCTGCAGCTAGAGTGGGAGTGGAGGAGATGTGAGTTCTTAGATGTGTTCTACTGCTGTGTGTATAAACACAGCTATAAACAGAGTGGTGGATATTTGAGAAGAAAGCTATCAGACTATGGTGTTAAATTCACAGAATACAAAATTAGCCACCCTTTCTTCTATAATTTTGATCAGTCCTCCTTTGTCTGCTTTCTTTGCTCACTCTTCAAAGTTGATGTTCCCATAGTTCTATCCTTGGTCTTTCCAAGTTTCATCCTTAGGTTACACACTCTCCCTGCATGATCCCTGATGTTTATCCAACAGGTCTAATGTGCTTCCACCCCAGGGCCTTTGCCCATCCCTTTCCTTTTCAGAGAACACTCTTCCCTCCTGTCTTTTCCTGGCTTAGCCTCTTTCTTTTTTAGTTTTCTGCTTAAGTTTAACCTCTTCAGGGAGACCTTCTCTAATCAATTTTCACCCGGTTCCCTTACTTTCCTTTATATTTCTTAAGAGCATTAATATTATCTGGCATTGCCTTTTACTTCCTTTTGTATTGTTTGTCTCCTTCCCATTATTATGTAAGGTCCATCATCATGGAATCTGTGTCTTTTTGTTCACTGATGCACAAATATTTAGCCACACATATAATGCTACTGGCACAAAGTCAGTGGTCAAATATTATTTTAGTGGATAGGAGAATGAGTGCTTGAATGAATGAATGAATGAATGATAGAATGGATCTCATCCTTTCTCATGGATTTATCCACATACTGATGACTTCAAAATCTACACCTTCTGCTTTCTGTCTCTCTCTCTCAACTGCCAGACCACTTCTTCAACTGCCTGTGTGTCATCTCTGCTTGTGTAATCTAGAGGCATTCAAATCTAACATGTTCCAAACAGATCTCATCAAACTTTGCAACGGAAATTTGCTATTCCTCATGCTTTCTTCTCTTTTGCAAATGACTCTATCATCTACCCAGTTGCCCTCCATATCCAATCAATTACTAAAACCCCGTTCACTCTATCCCCATCCTGTGCTTCCCTACTGACATCATCATATTCATTCATTTATCGTTTCTTTCTTGCATTATTGCCTCTGACTACTTGCCTTACTGCCAACCTTGTCTCCCACCAATTCCTGCTCCATCCTGCCACCAGGGGAATCTTTTTACAATATCATTGCAATCACGCACATTGCATGGGGCAATGACTCCTCTTTGCTGTAGGATGGCATCCAAGCTTTCTAGATTTGTCACACAAAGCCATTTAAAATTTAGTCCCTATCTAAATCCTAAAGTTTATGTCCTGCCATTTCTCCTTCTTTCACTTTCGTTTTCCTCTGCTGCCACCATTCACACTAGCACAGTGATGTGTAAGAAATATTTTTGGGTCAGATTCTCAAAGAAGTATGCTTTTCTTGGATTTGCAGTGCCCTCATGTTTTAGGGGGAAGAGCCAAAGTAGCCCTCACTTCTGGGAACTTATGAAAGTTTGCCTCTTTGGGGAAGTGGTTGAGTCTCTAAAGGAGCTTGTACAGATGTGCGAAAGGAAAGCCTGTTTTGTTTTCAAAGTTCATCATTTCCAGGGAGCCTTCAGAGTAGTCAGAGGATTCACCTGACACCAAGAACTTCCCCCATGTCACTGGACCTTCCTCTTAGATGTTGAGATTGTTTCTGTAAATAGATATCATAGCTATCTATATATTGGTTTTAAAAGCTTTCAAATAGAATAGAATAGAGAATCTATTTATTTTGTATAAATCTAAATGGAGCAACTAGGACCTATGAGTAGAAGCCTCAGTGGTGGCAGCTCATTCCTTGGGCTCAATAAAAGGGGTACATTTCTAGTAATCCAAGCTGTCCAATGATTGAATGGGCTGCCTGGCAAGGTAATGACTTCCTCATAATTGAGGGTATCCCAGAGCATAGATATCCACTCCATGGTTATCAGACATTTCAAAGAATCATATTTCTGACTGCTGTTGAATCAAATGAGCACAGCTGCCCCTTCCCTACTCTGATATTCTATTTGTCTCTGAGTCAAAGGATAATTTCACAATCCTCCATTTTGCTTTGGTCATATAGACCTAGACTTTGAATAACAGATGGGGAAACAGACTTTGAATCTAAAAGCCCAAGAATGATTGTGTCTATTTTTATCAGGTGGTTTTGTATAAGCCTCAAATTAAAAAAAAATACCCTGAAGAAAGTTGTTTGTAAAATAAATTTCATAATGGTATTGTCACAGTGAAATATTTTAATAACAACAAATCATGAGTTACTATTATGAACACTTCCTTAATCTGTTTTTGCTGCTATTACAGAATACCTGAGACTGGGTCATTTATGAAAAATAGAGATTTATTTCTTATTCAGATTGGGAATCCAAGTCTGAAAATCTGAAATCAAAATTCTCCAAAATCTGAAATTTTTTGCACATTGACATCATGCTCAAAGGAAACACTCTTTGGAGTCTTTCAAATTTTGGGCTTTCAGATTTTGGCTACAAACACAATTATAATAATAATAATAATCATACAAATATTCCTAAGTCCAAAAAAAAATCCCAAATCCAAAATACTTCTGGTCCCGAGCATTTCAGGTGAGGGATACTTGACCCGCCATTGTGGAAGCTGGGAAGTCCAAGATTGAGGGGCTGCAGCTAGTGAGGAACTTCCTGCTGGGTCATCCCACCTTGGAAGGCAAAAGGGCAAGAGAGCATATGTTGGAGGGCATCAGGGGAAGAGAGGAATGAACTGGCTTTTATAAGATGCTCGCTCCCACAATAATGATGCTACTCCACCCTCATGACCTAATCACCTCTTACTATCTTGTTATCTCATCTGCCCTCATCACCTAACCACCTCCCACCACTATTGCACTGGGGATTCAGTTTCCAATGCAGGAAGTTTGGGGAAATCATTCAAACCATAGCAAATACTTTCTAGTGCATTAAATAAATTATATCCTTTCTCAAATCTTATTGGAGTTTGATAAAAATAGTTTTTTCATCTTTCATTCGGTTGATTTGATTCTATAATATGAAATGAGCAGCTGGTCGTATCCAGACTTTTAAAGCCCCAGATTTCAAAATAAAGATCATAGGGCAGCTCTAAATTAGTTTAAGGATTCAAGCTCTAGAAAATTACATATATTATTAATCAGGGTTTATTTAGAAAAAGAGATTGCCATTTTAGATATTTCGAATTGAGGGGATTTAATACAAAACTTGGCTACGTGAGTGTTGGAAAGACTGCTGGAGCAAGAAAAAAGATCAGATTACTGGAAGATTAGTAACTACAGGACACTGAGTTCTCCCTAAATCTGTGGAACTGTGACTCAGGAGGCAGGGACAGAAATCAGCCGTGGCTGCGGCCACAGTCACCGTCTCACCTCCGGTGCTGTGGACACTGCTGTCATCATAGCTGCTGCCACTCCAGCTGCTATTACTATTTTGCTGCTGTTTTCTCCCCAAACTGACATCTAAGGAAGCATCACTTCTCACCTTCCAGGTGCCCCAGTGACCCCATTATCTGATTCTAGAGGGGGGAGTCAGGGAGCATAGTGGCCTGAAAAGAGCAGTTGGCAGGGTCAAAAGGCAAAATTACAACTAATTTGGTGATAGCTCTAATTGGCTTTTATTTGTGATTCATGAATCGAGGCAGCATCTATTCTGTAAAATAGAATGAGAGCTCTCACTGGGCAGTGGCAGAACAATGGGTTTTATAAAGTGGGAACAAGGAAACAGAACAATAGAAAAAAAATGGATTGGGTAACACCAGATTACTTCAGGTTACTTTCTTGTAAGGGTTAAAGCAGGGGGGAATTCCTTATTATGTTAAAACAGACCGGAATCTCTTGTTGTCAGGAAAAACTACTCTGCTTTGGGATCTATCTGTTTTCTTTAAGTTTCAGTTTGACTAATTGGCATTTGATGGGTGTGACTCTATTCTGGTTTGGTCTGGTCTGCTGGGGCCTAGCGCAGGGGCTCAGTCCAAAACAAATGCCTCCCGTAATTTTGTTTAATAGAAGAATCCAAGCCCTCCTGTACAGTCCAGAACAGAACACAGAAGAGAAAGTAAGAGCACATAAGCAAATGCCCCAAACGACTAGAGATTGGTAACTATTGTCCCAGTTTTTGAAGAGCGATTTCTGTAAAGAGCAAACCAATTAGACAGCAACAAGATCCTAGATGCTAGGACCTAGATGCTAGGTCTAGAATGGGCGACTAAGTGATTATTTGTTAGTACTTACACTGGGAGGAGAAGGCCATTAGAAGCCCGCCGGGGACTACGCATTTATTGTGCTCAACATATCTGGAAACCGGATCATCACAAGGGCCAGAACGTAGCAGCTGAGCAAAGAGCCAATGTGGGATATTTCGAGGTACAAATGTCTGAGAAACTTGTCTCAAATCAAAGACTGTATGCTGGTTTTAGACCAGCATACAGCCCCCTAGTCCATTAAGGTCCGTGCATGCGCTACCCTTCACAGATGGGGAAGGCCAGGGAGCCGGAGGCCTGCAGAGATCTCCTTCACCGTGCTAAAGGCACCTGGGGCTCAGAATGGAGAGTGCCTGGCTTGCCTGGGGTCGCGCAGAGTTGCAGAAGCGCAGCTGCAGTTCTGATCTCCCAGCTGCCTCAGGTCAGTGCTTCACTGTGCGTCACCGTCCCCAAGGGCTGGACGAAGGCCTTGCACAGCCCCGGATCATCTGTGCAAGGATGACTGCCACCTCTGCTGTCCGGAGGGGAGATTAGCAGGGGATCCTCTGAGCGCTCACTCTCTGGCCACCGCGTGTCCGGTGGCAAGCATTTGTGAATGGGGTTAAGGAGGGGCAATGATGTCCCAGCCGTGCCTGAGCCTGCTGGAGTTCTTCATCTCCATATCTTCTTTCCAGTTCAAGCCAAAAACTGTTTGGAAAGTGTTTTTACCGTAAATGCACAGTATTATAAATCGATTAAAGTTTTTTTTATAGAATCTCAGATCATTTTCTAATATATGTACTATTTTTATTTTTGAATTTTTAATACATAATAAATATAGGTATTTTCAGTATACATGCGATAACTTAATACATTCATATAATGTGTAAACTAGATGTATTAAAGTTTACCTGAATAAATTTAAGTGTCACTACTTTTAAGTATCTAATTCACCTCTAGGAAAATCCAACTAAATCCAAAAGAAATTTGAAAAGAAAAATGACTAAACCCACTTTACCGGCATTCACTAAATTAACACTTGTACACCTACTATGTGCGTGGCTCTCACTGTGCATATTACATGCATTGCTTAAAATCCTGACCATAATTCTGTTATGTAGGGATTACCTGTATTTCAAGGATAGGGAAACTGAGGCTCGGAGGGTTGCCATACCCTCACAGGGGGAGGAAACTCTGAGAGTTGATCCTCAAGGGCCTGTTCTTCCCACTCTGAGATACACTCTTTGTTTATTCAACATTCATCCAACAAATATGTTCATTTTTTTGGAGGGGGGAAGCATTGTAGAAATTGTACCTCAAGTACTTAGAAAGTTAGAAACTAATTTTTAAAAACAGGCCAATGGCATGTTCTAATAAAATAAAATAGGCTTATAGGTGCTTAAGTGAACTACTACTTCTAGAAGAACCGTGCGGCTCCCAGAGCAAGGTTATTGGGCAATGGATGCGATTCTGGGACTTCATTAACCTTAATGAACTTAGGTCTGGCTTTTTAAATTAAGCAAGAATAATGCAAAGCTGAGGACAACTCCTGGCCCAGAGTAGAATGTTGCCCAGGGCTGGTAGATATGTCATTGTAATGTTGCTGAGCATTTGGGCTGGCTAGTGAACATTTCGGTCTGGGGTTAATGGAAAACCAACTGTAAGGCTAAATTATTGTTACTCTACTAGGAATTTATTTTATTGAAGACAAATGATCTTTTTGGGTAGATATTTCTAGGAAGGAAATTAAATTTCTTCTTGCCACATTTTTCACTAAAGTATCTCAACTAACTGTCTACAGCAAAGGTTGACGACCTTTCTGTAGCAAGAATGCAGACTTAGACAATATGGGAAAAGAGGGAGGTGGCTTTGTGTCAATGAAACTGTATTTAGAAAATAGCAGAGGAGGAAAATGGGGGTGTAATTTGCCCTGCCCTGAGCTACAGTGTCAGAAAGCACCAGGTAATAAGTGTTGCTTCTACTTACATGCACAAGAGAACATCAAACCAAAGAAACAAAGTGCATTTATTAATTGCTTAAAATCTCACTGTGAATATTGGAGCATTCAAAGCTAACATAGAAAATTGCATTTCTTTAATGTGAATGATTACTATTTTTGTTTTAAATGATTCAGGTGAAATCATTGGTAGTAACTTATCTGTTGTGTTTTTTAGTGGCTCTGCATAAAAATAAAAAAGAATTGTCTTAGGCAGTTCAGGCTGTTGTAACAATACCATAGACTGTGCGGCTTAAACAAGCGAACGTTTATTTCTCACAGTTCTGGAGGCTGTTTTGCAGATGACTGTCTTCTTATCCTCACATGGTCTGGAGAGATCATTCTCTCATTTCTCTCCTTATAAGGGCACTAATCTCATTCATGAGGACTCCAACCTCATGACCTAATCACCTCTTAAAGTTCCACCAACTAATACGATCATACTGGGGGGTGGGATTTCAACACATGAACCTGGGGAGGTGGGGGAGGGCAGGCAGAAACATTCAGTTCGTAACAAGAATCTAGATGCCAGTGGTTGAAAGAACCCAGGATGACCTTCCAGGTGTCCGGAATCATACAATTAATGGCAGTGCTAGGTCAGTATTTGATTAATAAATGGTAAGTATATTTCCAATTTCTATATTGTGCTATCTCTGGGATTCTATAATTTCTCAGATTAGTAGCAGGCCAATTTCATTTGAATAAGTTACTGGGATTTCCTATGGCCAAAAGTATATGCTAATTCTTCTAAAAATTTGCTTAAGATTAAGCAATTTTTCATGAAGTTTCCTGTTTTTTTGTTTGTTTGGGGGTATGTTTGTGTGTGCTTGTATGGGTTTAACCACCGAATGGAACTATTTGTTAGATAGCCAATAATAGTATCTTTGATAATGTTTAATGAAGTTAATAAATTAACTCAATTATAGCTCTTTTTCCTAGATTTTTTTTCAGGGTTATGTTTCTTATAAAAAATGACGCTCATTTTATGTATTTTTCTTAAGTTATGATGAAGAACCTCTATAATAATATGAAAAATCCAATATATCATTCCTTGGAGTCTTAGTTACTAATCCATTATGATGTCATGGTTTATTAGGTGTCAGAGCTCAACCCCAGGTAAAGAGAAAAGGTAGCACTGACAATTTAAAAGTGATTTTGAAATCAGTTATTTTCTAATTCCATTTAGTAATAACAGCAGTACTGTAGTAAATGCTACAGTAGCAGTTAACATTTATAGAGTTCTAATGCATACACTGTGCTAAACATTACACATATATTATCTCATTTGATCCCCAAATAGCTAATGATGAAGGTATAATTTTACAGATCAGAAAATGAAGACAGAAAAGTTTATGTAATTTACCCAAAGTTAGAGGACTCAAACCCAGGGCAGTCTGATAATAAAGTTACTCCTTTTAACTACTATGCTGGTGATTCTCACAGTGTGGACTCTGTACCAACAACATCAGCATCACCTGGAAACTTGTTAGGAATGCAAATTCTCAACCTCACCTTCCTCATCAGCTGAATCAGAGACTCTGGGGGTGGGGCCCAGCAATCTGTGTTTGGCACACCCTCCCCAGGTGAGTCCAATGTCCACAGACATTTGAAAACCTCTGCACTATACTAGGCTGCATTTAAAAGAAGTACTGAACATTAAATAACATTAGTGGCTTGATTAAGTAAATGTGGTAACAGAAGAGAACTATTAATAGCACAGCATGGGGCTCACAGTAACCATTAGTTTATAATAGTTTTTTCTATAATATTAATATTCATCATGTGTATATATTGTGAAGTTAGATTATTAAAAACTGTGCCTGAACGGCCATCAGAGCTAAACATTCTGTTTTCTAAGTGGAGCAGATGGAACCCCAGCCCATTGTATTTAGAAAGGAAAACAAAGGCAAATATGAATAAATTCTACTTTTGGCCAACCAAGGTCTTGAGCAATTGTTTTTTTTTTTAGCTAAAAATGAATCCCATATTTTGTATTTTTCAAAATGCCCATTGATTTATCTGGATTTCAGGGCAGTCAGAAATTCACATATTTGACAATAGTCCATTGAGAGAAACTAAAAAGTAATGTTGGTGGTGGTAGTCTGAGGAATAGATGGGATTATGGCAGACAAAAATTGGTGACCAAAGAGATTTAATAACTTTTTAAATAATAAAAATCATGGCTACCATCAATAATATTTTAATAAAAATTTTACTTGATACATAATAAATTTATATATTTATGGGCTACGTGTGATATTTCAAGATAGGCATACAATGTTTACTGATCAAATCAGGGTAATTGGGATAGTCATCACTTCAAACATTTATTATTTCTTTATGTTGGGAACATTCTAAATCTTCTCTTCTAGCTCTTTTGAAATATACAATAAATTATTGTTAACTATAGTCATCTTACTGGGTTATTGAACACTAGGACTCCTTCCTTCTATATAGCTATATATATATATTTGTACCTGTTAAGCAACCTCTCTTTTTCCCAGACTCCCCCCAACTCTTTCCAGCTTCTGGTAACTACTATTGTACTCTCTACCTCCACAAGATTAACTTTTCTAGCTTTAACATATGAATGAAAACATATGATATTTATCTTTCTTTGCCTGACTTATTTCACTTAACACAACTCCAGTTTCATTCATGTTGCTGCAAATGACAGGATTTCATTTTTTATGGCTGAATAGTATTTCATTGTGCATGAATGCCACATTTTCTTTATCCATTCATCCATTGGTTTTCTTTGGAGGGGAGTGAAGCCAGCTTGCTTCCACACCACCATCTTGGAATCAGAAATCTCCCCTATCCACTCATCCATTGATGGACAATTAGATTAATTCCATATCATGGCTATGGTGAATAATGCTGCAATGAACACAGGAGCACAGATATCTATTCAATATACTGATTTCCTTTCTTTTGGATGTATACCCAGCAGTGGAATTTGCTGAATTGTATGGTAGAGGCCAGGCACAGTGGCTCATGCCTGTAATCCTAGCACTTTTGGAGGCCGAGGTGGGAGGATCTCTTGTGCTCAGGAGTTCAAGACCAGCCTGAGCAAGAGCAAAGTCTCTTTAAAAAATAAATAAATAAATAAATAAATAAATAAAAATGAATTGTATGGTAGATCTATTTTTAGTTTTTTGAGGACTCTCCACGCTGTTTTTCGTAGTGGCTATACTAATTTACATTCCTGCCAACAGCGTAGTAGCATCCTCACCAGCATTGTTTAGTTTTTGTCTTTTTGACATTACAATAGCCTAATAGAATATTTTAATGGGTGCTAGCAATGATATAATTTAGCGGGATAGTTTTAGTGATATTTTTCTGAATTTATATCTTTATAACTTGTGAAATGTCCCTCCTGCCTCATCCTTTGGCCTCTTCTCTTCCTCTTAGTTTTTGTAAAATCTTGTGCATGTGTATGGCTCAGAATGCCAGGAGTAATGGGAAGTTACCATACAGAAAAGAAAGAAAAACTCACTGCTATTTAATACTTATTAACATGAAAAAAGAGTTAACACTTTTTGGGGGTAGGTTATCCTGGTGGGGGTGTGTGGAAGGCAGGAGGGCAGTGAGCATCAGAAGAGATTACATACTGAAAATGCAGAGATGTCAGCCCAAAGGGTGCGAGAGAAAACTGAGTTGGAAAATATGTTGATCTACCTTTATGCTACAAAACTCCAAACTGTAAATTTTATATGACCTCAAAATGGATTATTTTTCATATTTTTTAGCATTCTCTGAGTGAGGCTTGCATTCATGGTCATCATTTTTTGGGGAGCGGGACAAGGTCTCACTCTGTCACCTGGGCTAGAGTGCAGTGGCCTCATCACAGGTCAATCCTGGCCTCAAGGGATCCTCCTGCCTCAGCCTCCCGAGTAGCTGGGACTACAGGTGCGTGCCACCACGCTGGGCTAATTTTTTCTATTTTTGGTAGAGATGGGGGTCTCTAAATGATCGTGACAACAGCGATTGCTAGAGTGGATGAAGAGAAACTGATCACTCATCCACTGCTGCTAAGAATGTAAAATGGTGAAGCCACATTAGAAAACATTTTGGCAATTTCTTAAAAAACGAAACATGCAACTACTCTATGACCCAGAAATTGCACTGTTAGGCATTTATTCCAGAGTAATGAGTAATGAAAATTTGTGTTCACACAAAGACCTGTGCATTAATGTTTGTATAGCAACTTTATCCATTATAGCCCCAAACTGAAAACAATCCAAATGTCCTTCAACAGTAGATGTTTAAACAAACTGTGGTGTGTCCATACCAAGAAATACTACTCAGCAATAAAAAGGAACAAAGTATTGATACATGTAAGAACCTGGATGAATCTCCAGCAAATTATGCTAAGTGATTAGAGCCAATCTCAAAAACTATATACTGTATGCTTCCATTCATATAACATTCTTTAAATGACAAAGTTATAGAATAAGAGAGCAGATTAACGGTTGCCAGGGGTTAAAGAAGGGGTGTAGGTAGGAGGAAAGTGAATGTGGTTATAAAAGGGCAACACCAGCCAGGCACAGTGGCTCACACCTGTAATCCTAGCACTTTGGGAGTTGGAGGCAGGAGGATTGCTTGGGGCCAACAGTTCGATTCCAACCTGAGCAAGAGTGAGACCCCATTGCTACACAAATAGAAAAATTAGCCAGGTGTGTGGTGGCAGGCACCCGTAGTCCTAGCTACTGGGGAGGCTGAGGCAGGAGGATCGCTCAAGCCCAGGAGTTTGCACCATGATGATGCCACTGCACCCTAGTCCAGGCGACAGAGTGAGACTTTGTCTCAAAAAAAAGAAAAGAAAGTTTAAAGACATGAAAGACCTTGTGGCCATGGAAATGTTCTGTATCTTGACAATACCAATGTCAATATATTAGTTGTGGTATTACAGCATAGTTACTGCAAGATGTTATCACTGGGGAAAAGTAAAGAGAACAGGGATCTTGCTGTTTTATTTTCTTACAACTGTTTATGAATCTACAATTATCTCAAAAATAATTTAATTTTAAAATGCCCTGCAATATGTATATAATTCAGCATAAAGTGCATTATTTAAATATTATGCTGATGTCGCCTTGTTCCAGGCCATACTCCTGGCTCCGCCCTTAACCACTTTTACACCTCTCCCTATCAGTAGGGATGCAGCCTGGATCTGCGGCCGGTATAATGAGAACAAGTGTCACAGTTGTAAACGTTCTTGCTAACATCGCAAAAAGGAATTTCAGGACACACACACAACAGAGCAATAGGGGCAAGTTAATTGTGTGAAAGCCGCCGCCAGGCTCAGGAAAGTCTCGTGCAGAAGCTAGAGTGACTCCCAAGAAAGAGAGTGGGCAGGATGGAAAAATAGCAACTGCCCTGAACTCTGAGCTGTTACTGTTTTTATTTGTTGAAGTCAAAGAAGGTTGGGCAGTCAGTGTTTACTCTGTTCTTACTCATAGTTCCCTTGTTTTTCCCCACAAGGGGGGTCGAAACCATAATGTTAACTTAACTGCAATTGTGATATATGGGGGAAAGGTCACATTGTACCTGCACAATGCTGGGAAATTAATGGCCCTTTTCTTCTCCTCCACTCTGTTTGTTCCAGGGCTGTCGGTTGGAGCCAGTTGACTAACTTTCCATTCCCTGCTCCCTTGCTCTTTCCTAACTGACTACCTGCTCTTACAGGAGGAGCACAGTCTGAGCAAATCTGGGGAGCCACATCGCCTGGGATTGGGAAGTAATTGGAGTAGAGGGAGTGGAGGAGAACAGAAGTGCTGACTCCCAGTTTGAAGCTCGCACCTGTTAGATAACAGAGCTCTCTCCAGCAGCCTCGGGGTAGCTGGGAGACCTTTCTTGGGAGAGAGAGGGAGAAGAAGAAAAATTAGGTGCACATATGCTCATTTTTCCTTATTTTTCCCTCTAATATCTTGAAGAATTATATTTACTTTGACAGCTTTCTGAAATATTCCATCTAGTGTCCCCTGAACACAATGATCAGGGTTTCTATAAATCCATTAACCAATTCTCTTAGCAACTTAGGATGTATGTTACAGAGGCAGAATTTTTAAAGATATTTCAATGTTTTTCAGGTACTTGCTTTTTAAAAATCAGTAATTCATTTCACACAATTTCACTTACTTATTTTCCTCATATTTTTTAAGCCAATGGCAGACTTTAACTATTAATACAATGTTGGGCTGGGTGTAGTGGGTCACACCTGTAATCCCATCACTTTGGGAGGCCCAGGAAGGAGGATTGCTTGAGGCCAGGAGTTCAAGACCAGCCTGGGCAATGTAGTGAGATTTCATCTCTACGAAAAATAGAAAAATTATCCAGGTGTGTTGGCATGGACCTAGTCTCGGCTACTCAGGAGGCTGAAGTAGGAGGATCTCTTGAGCACAGGAGGTCAAGGTTGCAGTGAGCTACATTGGTGCCCCTGTACTCTGGCCTGGGCAACAGAGCCCTGAGACCTTGTCTCACAAAACAAACAAAGGAACTATAATATTGTACCCTAAGATTTCCAATCATGACATTATGCTATTCATCCCTGTTTTTTTTTTTTTTTTGTCAGTTACCTCTTCTCATATAGGTGAATTAGTAAGAATTCTTTTTTTATTTTGTGTTGAAATTTAGAAGCAAATTTTATTTAAGATCTGAAATATGATTCTTAAAATATCAACTTTCCCAGAAAACTGTGGCTACACAGTAATGCATTTTCTCTATCATGTTAGAATATGCATTAGACTCACATACAAAAACCATGAAACGAGTCACCATCCTTCAATGATCTGAGCAAAGATCGAATGCCTAAGGAACAACATTGGTGGACTTGCAGGGGAGGGGCAGTTTTACTTCAAGCACCATAAAAAAAGAAATAAGAGCATAAATGTGTGGGTTTTCAGGCATGTATTAAGACATTAAGTTGAAACTTTGGCACTAGGAATCAGGGAGTTTTGTAGCATAGCATTAACACATATTAGAAAATTGTATAGTGTCAAAGGGATAGAACCACCAGCATTCAAGCAATGTTGTCAACTAGGCAATGAAATGTTCTCCTGAATGTTTCATCTTTGTCTAATTACTGCATATACTGGTAGCAACTTTGAAATGAGAAGAGGAGCTTCACCCTTTTTATTTTCTGTTTAAAACAGAATAGAAAACAAATTGAAACATAAGCCCTGTTATACATTAACAATTTTAAAGAACATCAATCACACGAGAAAAGGAAAAACTCTCCTTTTAAGAATCTTGGCCATCATTAACAATCTCCTCTTTTTCCTTTGTGGTTTTATATCTTTCTTCCACATTTAGGTCAAACTATTAATATAATTTTGCTTTGTGTTCTCTTTTCTTCTTTATTTCCACCTTGAGAGATTTTGCTGATACTCTTTCTGTCTCCACACTGGAAACATATTACTATTTATTATTATTTTTATTTCTTGTCTTGAGACTAACACACACACACACACACACACACACACATGTATATATTTCAGCAAGACAGTGTACTTTTCACTGTTTTTAAATCTCTCTAGAACTAGATGTTTCACGTTAAGCACCTCGTACAACAGAAATCTCAAAATCATTTTTTTCCCCACTGGAATTCTGGATGCCAGAGTGATTACATAGAACCTTCATTGCTATTCCCAAGTGCTTAGAGAGAGGCCTCTTCTGAAGAGGAAGGAAATTCAGAGATATTCGGGATTAAGATGAGGTCTCTGTGGAGTCCGTGGCTGGTACCACAGACTGCTGTGCGCTGAGACCCTTGTACAAGATGGCTTTCCGTCGCCCACACTGCCGTGTGCTGGCTGCAGTTTAAGCAGGCTCATCCTTCTTTTTCCTGATGATGCAGCCTCAGCATGAAAGAGTGCGGGATCACCATCTCCCAGCTGTGGGAGCTCTGAGGTGTTTCTGAGATCTGACTTTGTTCCCCAGAGCTGATCGCTCATTCAGAGAGCAAACCCAACTCAAATCAGCCTAAGTATAAAGAGCTTATTTTGGGATCTGGAAAGCCTCTGGGACACCAGGGAAGTTGGGTCTCCTGTGACAGGAACCGGGAGCTAGAAAGGCTGAATCTAGGGTGCTCTCTCCCGGGTCTTCCTCTGTCCTTGTTTTTCTTAGTCTCCCTTTCTCTTGGTAACCATGTGGCCCCTCGACTCATCTTCCCATGTGCTCTTTCCCCTCCCCTATCTCATTCCCTTTCTCTTTTTCTGTAGGTTTACATTTCAAAATGTCCACCAGCCCCAATATTTCATCATCACCTTCCCGTTCATCCTTCTTCATGTCTTGGAGTGCCAATTCCAAATCCCTGAGGAAGAAATTTGGGTCTCATACTCTCTTTTAGAGCCACACCATAGGATTCTGGAAAAACCTGTATATGGGACCCTTCCCTGGGTCTCATCAGGGACCCTCTGGCATCTAGGGCATCTCACTCACCTTTGGCAGGTGCAGTGGGTAAGACAGGATTATTTGAAAAAGATGGGGCAATTCTTTCAAAATGTTAGTATGTTCTCTAAGAATATTTGTTTACCTGTATGACTGCTTATTGTATCCTGGCAATACTTTTCAATAGAGCCTAAGATTTACTGTGGAGGGAGAAGCTGCTTCCCTAGAAGTTAGCCTGAGCCAGATGGGGATCCACTGTTCACACCTGAAGTACGATCTGTGGGAGCTGCTATGTAATTGTGGGGATTACAGTATTTGGGGAATCAGGGTACTGAAGAGAGCAAAGGGGTGATGGTCGGGAATCCAGTGCAATGCTTATGCACCAGTCCTGATATGATCCTAGCTCAATGTGTGACCTTGGGCAAATCAAATCACTTTCTGAGCTTCCCCCTGACCCCCTTGGTACAATGAGGCCGGTGTAAATCTGCGGTTCCCAGATTCTTAGAATATGAAACTCTTCTTAATGTCAAAAAGTCATGGATTCCCCATTATAATGGTGTCATTTTTACTGCCCAGTGAAAGGAAAAAACCCTATATATATATATGGGTTTCGAGACTCTTGCAATAATTCCAGAGTCTCTGAGAATCCAAATGCCAAAGGCTAGAACCATTGATCTAGCTGACTTTGAGGCCCCTTCCAGCTCTGATATTCTGGGATTCAAGTCAGGGAAATCGGGACTACTTAGAAAACATTCACTTATTCAAGAGGAAAGCTGACATTAAATATCAGATCCAAGGGCAGCACTAGAAGTTTTCAAAAGAGATGAATTAAAGCAGATTCCAGGGTCTAAGAATTTGAGTTGAGTGAGAAGATGACAGAAGAGTCAGTACTCATAGCAGTGGGAGGCTGTGAGCAGCACGCTGGGGAGC
The DNA here is from genome assembly GCA_008750895.1 of Mirza zaza. Lineage (NCBI taxonomy): Eukaryota > Metazoa > Chordata > Mammalia > Primates > Cheirogaleidae > Mirza > Mirza zaza. The sequence goes on from VSMD01021582.1 coordinate 17,051, forward strand.
AGGATTACATAGTTCAGCTCATACCGGGAAAAGGGGCAGATGCCATGGGCACCAAGACAGGGAAAGCGGAGGAGAAGGTGACCTTGACTCCCAGGCAGGTGGAACAACTCTTTTGGCTCTGTACAAATATATAATAACATATGAAATATAAAACAGTACATCAGTTGATATAATATAATTAATAATATGTAATAATATATGTTATATTAAATGATATTCTTATACAAAAGCACTAAGACAGTGCATGGTACATAGTAAGCTAGTTTTCCTCTCTCCTCCTTAATCATAATAACAAATTCTTACTTAAAGCCTTCTAGTCAAACTTCTCTAAAGATTAGTAGCATCTAAGTTGATGACCTCAAGGTACTGGCAATGTCTTAGGATGATTTCTACAATGTATGTCCAAGAGATATGCTCATAGAAAAGTCCATTCTTATGATTCATCCCAACATTGTCCCTTTGTGTTTTTCAATGCTTTGTATGCATCATATCAAAATAGAGATTGATTCTCTAAGACATTCTGCCTTGTAGCATTCTTCCTAAAGTTTTTAGGAGATCTGAATTTGACAGTTTATATTTCCCAGAGTTAAACACACATTTGACTATTAGGTTGAAAATATAAGGTCAAATTTCAACCCAAATACTCATCTAACTGCAATTGAGAAGCAAGACAGTCAAAATAGAAAAAATTCTTGAAAATTTTACAGGTTATTAATTCTCAGATATTTTTGTTATTAGTATTTTAATTTCCATATTCTAGGAAACATATCCTTTGGAGAATAGAAACTCCTTCTGCTTTTCCAGTAAGTTCAACTGTAGAAACTCTAAGAAAAATATTAATATAAACCTCATAACAAAGTATTGGCCCAAAATAGGAATCAAACTAAAATGTTGTAGTGTTTTGAACAGTTCAGAGTGTATAAGAAAAGTAGACCCTTCACATTCTCCTTTAAGTTGCATAAGTGTACCGACAGAGAAATTATACTGCCTTTTTTAAGTAAAATATAATAGTAGTACTTGATTCTTCAGTGAATAATGTTCAGATATTCATATTCTGTGAATGTTGTGTTCTATTTTCAGTTTTCAGTATAGACAAAATATGTTTAAATGTTTTAAATCTAAGTGTTAAAAATTTTTTTATTATTATTTTTAGTTGACATAGATATTTATGAGGTACAGTGTGATACTTCAATACAAATATAAAATGTATAATGATCAAATCAGGGTAGTTAGTATATCTATCTTCTCAAACATTAATCATTTCTTTGTGTTGGGAACATTCAAAATCTGCTCTTCTAGTTATTTAAAAATATACAATAAATTGTTGTTAATTATAGTCACTCTATAGTGCTATAGAAAACTACATCTTATTCCTCCTATCTAGCTGTACTTTCGTATCTGCTAAACAACCTCTAGTTATGCCCCTTCCTGCCCACCCTCATCCTCTAATAACCACTATTCTACTCTCTCTTCTGTGAGATCAACTTTTTTAGCTTCTACATATAAGTGAGAACATACAGTATTTATCTTTCTGATAAAAACATACAGTATTTATCTGTGCCTGGCTTATTTCACTTAACATAATGTTCCCCAAGCTCATCCATATTGCCTTGAATAACAGAATTTTTTTCTTTTTTATGGCTAAGTAATATTCCATTGTGTATATATAATGCATTTTCTTTATTTATCTGTTGATGGACTCTAAGGTTGATTCTATATTTTGGTTATTGTGAATAGTGCTGCAATGAACATAGGAGTGCAGGTATCTCTTTGATATACTGATTTCCTTTCATTTGAATATAAACCCAGTAGTGAATTACTGGATCATATGGTAGTTCTATTTTTAGTTTTTGGAGGAAATGCCATACTGTTTTCCATAATGGCTTTGCTAATTTACATTCCTACCAATAGTGTATAAGAGTTCCCTTTTCTTGACATCATTGCCACCACCTGTTATTTTTTGTTTTTTAATGATACCCATTCTAACTGGGGTAAGATGATATCTCATTGTGGTTTTGATTTTCATTTCCCTGATGATTAGTGATGTCAAGCATTTTTTCATAGGACTGTTGGCCATTTGTATGTTTCTTTTGAGAGATTGCTATTCAGCTCATTTGCCCATATTTCAATTTGATTATTTGGTTTTATGCTATTGAGTAGTTTGAGTTCCTTGTATATTCTGAATATTAATCCATTGTCAAATAGTTTGCAAATATTTTCTTGCATTCTGCAGATTATCTCTTCACTCTTTTGATTATTTCCTTTGTTGTGCAGAAGGTTTTTAGTTTGATACAATCCCATTTGTCTATTTTTGTTTCTGTTGCCTGTGCTTTTGAAATCTTCTTCATAAAATCTTTGCCTAGATCAATGTCCTGAAGTGCTTTTCCTGTGTTTTCTTCTAGTGGTTTCATGGTTTCATATTTTCAGGTCTTATATTCTTTAATCTATTTGGAGTTGATTTTTGCATATGGTGAGAGATAGGGGCCTAGTTTCATTTTTATGCATATGGATATCCAGTTTTCCCAGTACCATTTATTGAAGAAACTGTATTTTCCCCAGTGAATGTTCTTGGCACCTTTTTTGAAAATGAGTTGGTTGTGTGTGGATTTACAACTGGATTGTCTCTTTTTATGCCAGTATAAAAACAGTGATCAAATCAGTTTGGGTTACTATAATTTTTAAAATATATTTTGAAGCCTGGTAGTGTGATGCCTACAGCTTTGTTCTTTTTACTGAGGATTACTTTGGTCTTTTATGGTTCCACAAAAATTTTAACATTTTTTTTTCTGTTTCTGTGAAGAATGTCATTGGTATCTTAATAGGGATTGCATTGAATCTGCAGATCATTTTTGATAGTATGGTCATTTTCACAATATTAATTTTTCCTATCCAGGAACATGGGATGTATTTCCATTATTTTGTGTCTTCTTCAATTTCTTTCATGAGCATTTTATATTATTCTTTGTAGAGATCTTTCATCTCATTGGTTAAATTTATTCCTAAGTATTTTTTGTAGCTATTGACAATGTGATAGCTTTCCTGATTTCTTTCTTTCACTAGTTTGCTGTGGATGTATAGATACACTACTGATTTGTATGTGTTGATTTTGTATCCTGCAACTTTATTGAATTTATTTATCAATTCTAACAGGTTTTTGGTAGCACTTTTAGAGTTTTCTATATATGAGATAATGTTGCCTAGAACTAATGTTGAAAACTTAAAATTGATATGTAGCTGATAGAAATTGAAAGTAGGGGCAGAGGAAGAAGAAGTAAGGGGAAATGTAGGAGAGAAACACAAACCCAAAAGCTCCTAGAGAAAGGGAAAACCAATTTACATACAAAAGACTGGTTATAAGAATGGCATTGTTTATAACCCCCTAGCTCTCATAAAGATTTTTTTTCTTCCCCTTGAGCCAAAATTGTGGCCAAATCCTTTCTGCTGAAGGCTCATCATCTGAATTTTACCCTTGAATTCTTCCCTCATTACTTTGCTCTGTGCATTGAAGATATTCCTACAAAGTTCTATCACATACTCAAAACAGTCTCTTTTCCCCTTAACCTATTTCCACATCTGACATTGTGAGAGACTAAATGTATACTGGCCTGAGTCTTCCTCCCTTTGTTGGGAGGCCCATTTCTTCAGTCATGATCTGTGGTCAACTATGGATTTCCTCAGCACATGCCAAGTGAGCTCAGCTTCCAAGAGATCCGCAGAGACTGGCTTCCACTTGCTCTCTACACCAAGATGTTGACAACATTTTGCTTCCTCCTGCTCGAAGCCATCACGACCCTCTTTGGTGATAGAAGGAGAAGTGGATATCAGTCAGGAACAGCTGCCACAACCCACATAATACCAATACCAATTTAACCTACAAACACCATCATGAGAATTCTCTGTTGATTCCCAGACAATAAACCTATCCACATCTCAACACTATCCAGTTGAGAAGGTGAAGCAGAAGAATCTGCTTAGATTGAAAGCAAACACATTTCTTAGTAGGCATCGCGCCTGAGAAGTTCTTAAGCATGCAGGCTTGAACTTATCCATTTGTACAAAATCAAAACCCCTTCCTTACTTTGTTCTCTCTTTCTCCTCTCCCCAGTTTTCCTTATATTTCCTTCATGATGGTCTTATAGTACACCTCCCCCTAGGTTATGGTAGGCTCATACTTCTGGCTCCTTCCATTATCATTTCATTATTCCATGTGTTTTTAGTTGTTCCTGCATTCTTATAACCTGCAGATGCCAGAAACTGTTAAAATGGTGGTCATCTCTCGTGCCACTTAGCTTTTGCTGTATAACAAATCACCCAGAAACTTAACAGCTTAAAATAGCAACTGGTTTTTAGCTTCTGACTCTTCCATTCAGCAATTTGGGCAGGGTTTCAGTGAGGCAGTACTGGCCACGTTGGCTGGGATTTGGCTGGTCAGGGACCTCAGTTGCAATGGCTCACCTCTGCATGGTTTCTTATCTCTCATTAGGCTCTCTGGGCAGGGTCACATGGTGACTGCATTGTTCCAAAAGTACAATATACGAAGCTGCAAGGCGTCGGCTTGGAACTCCTTCATTGTCACTTCCACCACATTGTACTGATCAAAGAATGCTGCAAGGCTACCCCAAATTCAAAGGGATCCTACCTTTTCATGGAAGGAACTACACTGTATTATGGCCATTTTTACAATGTACAGTATTTCAGTAGAAAAAAACTGGAAGTAGAGGAGGAGAGAAATGAACAACTTTTATTTTTCATTTATACCATTCTTTTTTGAATTTTTAAAATCATAGAAACAGACATATTACTTCTACAATAATAACAATAATGATAATAACATTAAAATATCACTCCAAATATTTCTTGTATTACCTTAATTACATACCAGGATAATAATTGAATCCATTAACATTTCAAAGGACCCATAATTTTGAGTCAAACATCTAATTTAGGCCATGTCTTCAGACCTCCTCTAATTATAAGGCTAAGTGATGGCAGGTTTAATATGCAATCCTCCAGCATGGAGCTTGGCACATAGTAAATGCTCAACGAATATTGGTTGAATCTAAATCAGAATGAGAATATGGGGGCAAAAAAGATGTATGAATGAAGGGAAAGTAGCCTTAAAATCTGTTCTATTAATTTAGCCTTTGGAATCAACTTTTATCATGCAACTTGGACTTTCGTGGACAAGAAAAGAGATTTGATTTCACTTTCATATACTTGGGACATGAACTGGTGGATGAAATAACAGCATGTCCATAATAGTAACTGGGAATTATAACCCATGGAAGAAGCAAGAGTGTTAAACTCTAATTCTGCAAGTCACCATTCTAATTGAGAAAGCATATATATTAAAAAATGCCAGGGATGCTCCTCATTTACATTAAGTGGGGCCTTGGAGAAGCACCCAAGGAAGTTATTGTAAAAAATTCTCCTTTCTTTAGAAGTTGCAGTACAAATCAGGAAGAAGCAGAAAGTGACCTCCAAATTTTGTTACATAGACCCCATATTCAGTTTGATCTGGTACTCTTACTAGTCCTTTCTATTACTCCAAATTAAAAATCCATAAATAAAACCAATAAGAATAAGTTAGAAAAAATCTTGCAGATTCTTCCTTGGCTGATTTTCAGTCTAGAATACATTTTCTGAAATCCTTCTTATTAAGCATTTACATAAGTGGGCTGGCTATTTATTTAATGACCATTAGAAGCCATCCTGGCCTTTCCCAGGAAGGTCAAAGAGTAGCCTGTTATTTGGATGCCTAATTTAACTGTACAAAGGAAATTGCTTTCATCATTTTTACTTTGCCCTTCCTGATTGAACCGAATGTCAACTTTCCATGCAATGTTCCCCAACAAACATTGATGTTCCTAATGCAACCAGATTAGATCAATCTGCATCTGTCTCCATTGTACCCTGGGATTGCATACACTTTGGATACATATTTATTTTGTGGATTTCATTTCCATGTTAATTAGAATACAGGTTCCTGGAATTTCCTTTCTGAGTATGATAATCTTCTTATAGTCAGTATGATGGAAACAGCTGTGCGCTATTTACTTTAAGAAGGATGATGTTCTTTGCTCAGATGATCATTGGATATGTACTTTCTAGATCAGCAATTGCACTTCCATTCCTTCTTATAGAATTATCAGAATGTTAATTTATTCAGGACTTTCAAACTCAATTTTATTGGGTCAGTGTGTTTTGGGGAGAGCATAGCGCACAACAAAAATTATTGAGAAGTCATACTTACTAATACATATTTCAATCCTTCTACTATAACCTCTGCTCTCTATTCAAGTAGATTTTTTTTTAAAAAAGATACTTTCTAATACTTTCTGTATTTTTCTAATTATACAAGTTAGATATGTCAAGTGCAGAAAATCTAGAAAATAGACACTATTAACATTTTGATGGCTTTCTTTCCACATATGTGTAATAGATTTTTTTAAAGGTATTTTTACTCTGAAAAGATAAATATGGTGTCAGTCCCAAACACTTTTCACCAGCTATCCTCCTAATCTAACCAATAAGTTATTAGATAATAAAATAAATCAGATTATTCAATCTAACATCAAACACGTGCTAAAGATTTACTGTGTGACACACACTTTCCTCTCTCTGTGGGCACAAAAACAAATAAGACACACTTTTGCCTTGCAAAAGTTTATAAGCCACAGGAAAAAAAGACATAGTAAATAATAATTATAACACAAGCAGATTGTGATAGTAATATTAACCATTTACTGAGCACTGACTCTGCACCAGGTACTTTTTATTCTTCATAACATCCTACAGGGCGGGGACTATTATTCTCCCCAGTTTATAGAAAAGGAAACTGAGATTGAGAGATGTTAAGTATTGTATTCCAAATCACACAGCTAGCCAGTGGTACAAGTAGGATTGGAATCCAGCAGTCTGGTTTCAGCCAGGTTTTCAATCACTGTACTCTACTATAGGAGAACTCTTCAGTCATAGCACGTCTTCTGCCTACATACATAAAACTCTCTCAGAGTTTTCTCGATATGGATTACAGATCCAAGTGCTCCACAGGGTTTGTCCAGGGTACTGCACTCCAGGATTCTTAAGAGAAGGGACCAGCACTAGAACATTCATACATTCATTTATTCATCCTTAAGCTAGTAGGTCTATGAAAGAGGTCCTATGGCTGTGGCAAGGGAAGAGATAAGATACTCAAACACACTGGTGTTTTGCCACATCCATGATCTGGGATAATTTTCTCTGAGATTGCAGAGAGTGAGTGTTGCCCAGGGGATAACTCCTTTAGTATCTGAAGACCTGAGAAAATCTGCAAGGTAGCAGATGCCTTTGAATTTATATCATTTAGTGGTTAAGTTTGGTTGTATACAGTAGAAAGCCCAAATAGTAATATAATAATGGTATATTTCAAAATATGGAGATTTAATTTTTTGTTACATAGAAGAAGACTAAAACAGGCAGTCCAGGAACGGTCTCATGGCTCTGTGATATCATCAGGATCCCAGACTCCCCCATCGTTTCCCCCAGTCATCCTTAGCAGGTGCCTTGTGGTTACACGTGAGCAGCCGGAGCTCCAGCAATCACATTCAGCTTCTAAGCAGGAAGAAGGGGAAAGGCAAAGGAGAATAAAGGGCTTATGATAAGTGATTCAGTTCCCTTTAAAGAGCTTTTCCAGAAGTCCTACTTGGTGACTTCTGCTTACATTTTATTGGCCAGAACTGTTCACATGATGTTTCCTAGCTGCAAGAAAGACTGAGAAATGTTTTTGTTTTGTTTTAAATTGGGCACGTTGCCATCCCAAACAAAATCAAGCTTAGTAAATAAAAACAGAATAGCTACTGAGTAAACAACTCATAGTCTCAAGCATATCACCTGAGCTTCCCTGTGTGTGCATCTTCAGGGCAATCCTCACATATTACAGACATCCTGACTTCTCTCCCTGGAAACTTTTCTCTCCTCTCTCCAGGGTCAGACACATCCTTTCATCAGCACAAGTAAGGATCAGACAAGAGAAGAATCAAGCTTTGTCAATTTCCACTCTCATCGCTGCTTACTATCTTATCAACAAAACTTTAAAAAGCATAAGAAATTTTTTTTAATCCATGAACTTTTAATTCTATCTACTTCCTTTTGTCATAAAAATAAAATAAATCATTTTTCATATTTACCTTTTCTTGTGGTCTCTTAATCTTGTATGCACAAAATTGCAGTATGATTGACCTTGCTTCTGAAGTCCAATCCCAGGTTGAGGTCCTGCCCTCAGCAACATGCTATAAACTCTTGAAAGAAGAGACACTCTACTACCAGCTGTTGTCAGATTCTCTGGGACATGAGCAGTTGTGGGGAAAGCTCAGGAAGATGCCCCTCCCGTTGATGAACACACCGCAATTCTTATTTCAGGCAGGAAAAAGGAGTAGAAAGGAAGATGTTAAGACTATGCAACAAATAGACCAAGAATATATTTAAAAGAAAATGTGGCACCACTTGGAACACTGATGGTCAAAATGATGTTATCTGCCTAGGTGTATACCCCAAAATAGCGAAAGCAGGGATTCGAATAGGTGCACAAATGTTCACAGCAGCATTATTCTCAATAGTCAAAAAGCGGAAACAACCCGAATGCCCACTGACGGATGAATGGATAAACAAAATGTGGCATGAACATACAATAGACTGTTATTCAGCCTTAAAAAAGAATGAAATTCAGATACATGTGATAACATGAATGAATCTTGAAAACATTATGCTAAGTAAATTAAGCCAAGCAGAAAAGGGACCAATACTATATGGTTTTACTTATATGAAGTACCTAGAATAGACAAATTCAGAGAGGCAGAAAGTTTAATAGAGGTTACCAGGGGCTTGGGGGATGAGGAAAATGTGGAGTTATTGTATAATGAGTGCAGAGTTTCTGTTTGAAATGATGAAAAAAGTCTGGAAATGAATAGTGGTGATCGTTGTACAACATTGTGAACATACTTAATAATGCCACTGAGTTGCGCACTTAAAAGTGGTTAAAATGGTTTCATTTTGTAAATGGTTCTCCATCTCTGTACCTATCAACTCTTCCTGCTTGCTAGAGACTTTCCCTTTTTGCCCTTAAGCAGGTGTGCCTCTCCCTGGGTTAGCAACATGAAGCATGACCTTGACAACTCCTTGAGTGGCCACATGCTCTGGACCCATCCCAGCCTGAAGAGATGACACTTGTACTGATCACTCTTACAGCCTGGGTTCTCTGTTTAGCTCTCCCCAAGTTGGAACAGCACAATTATTAGGATGGCACAATTATTTATCATGAGCTCTGTGCCTGGGCCTTAAGAGACCATATATAGTCACATAACAGTGGAAGTGACAGCTGTAGACCCTTTCTCTTTTAAATGAATGAGTCTATATTCATATTATTGTTCCTTAAAATAAGAACTCTGGAGACATTGGGAAAGAACGGTACTAAGCAGTCAGAGTTCTGTTTATAAGGAACATAGTTCCAAGTGTTCTATGAGGCCTGGAAGTCCCAAGTTTTAAAAGGAGACCATTTTTTTTTTTTGCCAGACAGTTTTAATAATAATATACAGTGCCTCATGTATAAAGAGGCTTAGCTAATGGCAACCATGAGGTATGTAAGCATGAAAGACACAAGTGTTTATGCTGAAGGTTTTGACTTCAAAAATAAGGCTATGTTTTATGCTATTAGAGAGCACAATTCACATTCCATAAAGGTTTTAAAATGTTTTGGAGCTATCCATTGATTTACGGGCTTTTGGATTCTTGTAAGTAATTACTCTATAATTTCTCAGTCTATATTTGACGTGGATATCCAGAATATTCCATCAAGTACTTGCTGCAACCTCGTCCTCCCTCACCTCCCCTCAGTACAGACAAAGAAAATTTGTAAGACCCAAGCAAGGTCTTCCCCTTTCTTGCTACAATCAGATCACTAACTGTGCTGCTGACCAGAGTTCCATGTTGTTTATTTATTTATTTAGTTTTAATATCTAGAATTATTGTCTAAGCAGCACCATCCCAAGGAAAACGGTGGTCCTTTCCTTGCTATAAACGCTGTCTTCCTGCAGAGTTTTCTGTCTTTGTATATGAAGGATTCACACACACACACCTAAATGATCATTCGGGGTCAGCCTCTGGGTTGTTTTTAACTTAGGCTCTTACCCAAAAAGAAAGCTACAAAAAGTCAAGAATCCCCCTTCTCTCCCTGAGAGATGTGGGATTATTGCCTCCCCTTCATCCTAGACCCTCCCATGTTCTGTTGATCATAAGAAGCAAAATAATCCCCAATAAGTGTCAGAAGGTAGGACTGCTAGAAGACAGACTGGTTATGATGAACCATCATTTGGTATTACTGAAGCAAAAAATTGTGGGTCATTCACCAAAATCTCACTTTCTATTCTTATAATTTAGCATCACATTGACAAAGCACAGGGTTAGAAATATAAACAAATTTAGAAAGGAAGAGGTCAAATCTAGGGAAAAGAACTAAAAGGCTGGAAGGTGGTTGTTTCTGGGGAAGATGGGGGAGTATAAATGACTTCTGCTCTCCATCAAAGCCTTTTAGCATTATTTTTATTTTAAACTGGGTAGATATAAGAATTTATTTAAAAATCTATGAGATTTTAAAACATCTGGGGAGATTCCCATCCATTTTTCTATATTAACACTTCTAAACATTGCACATATTTATCTATCAAACGTGTATTGAGTTCCTCCTCTACGCCCGTCAGGGCTCTCAGTGCTGAATACAGCGAACTCACCAGAAAAGTCCTGCCCTTAAGAGGCTTATAAAGGGAAGATGACAATGACCAAATAAATGTACAGTACATATAATATATAATAAATATTAAATAACATAAAATATAAAATATTTTTATAACAAATAATATTTTTGCATTTATATGGGAGTCTTCAGAAGGAAAACAATGACCCAAAGAAGCTGTTAGGCTCAAAAGTTTATATACCTTTTTACACAAAGAAGACTAATTGTGGGGATGTGAGAAGGCAAAGGTCAGGGGCAGTAAACGGTGGGACAGTGACTAGGAAAAATATGAGGGAAACTAGTGGAAGGTAAAGATTACTATAGCAGGTTTGTTTTTTACATGTCCATTTCTGCGTTGATGCCCAGTCTCTGATGATAAGAATGTTCTCCTCTTCCTGGTACAGGGAGGGCACCTTTCTCATGAGAAGTTTTCTGACCTGCTTTTAGGTGGAAAAGGGGTAGGGCAGGGAGCCCATCCTACCTATGCTGTTTCCCAAGTGCCTTCAGCTCAAAGCAATCAGCATGTCAAAGCAGCACATTTTGGGGTGGCATGTTCCAAACCCCTTCGCTATTAGGAGGGGGTGATGTCTAAGTGCCCCAGGATCAAAGAAGTGGAGACATTCTAAGCAGAGTGCTCTGAATCCTGCAGTCCTCTTCCCACTGATTTCCAGTTCCTTCCCCACATAAGCTCTCCTTCACAGGAGGCCACACCCATGGTGACAACTGACAAAGGTTAACCAAGCTAACCAGTGTAAAATAACCTTCATTTGCAATTCCGATGAGCAAAATTACAGGCTTCATCTGTGAATGTGGGGGAGGGGAACTAAGCTTGAGATCATTATTTCCACATCTAAGATCAGCAGCTGGAAAATACAGTACATCTGTGAAATGACAGTGTCAAAGATACCACCGCTTTGCATGGCAACAGCACACACACAGAAGAGGAACCCCCTCAGAGAGTAGAACCAGAAACGTAGTGTGTTTGCCACGTACCAGACCAGGCTACCATGGCATCATGTATCAAAACGACTGATAAAAGTCTTTGGAAAAAATCTACTGACCCGCAAGGAAAACACAAGCTGTCTTTCCATTCTTTTTCTTTCATTGGTCAGAAGAATGTGTTCTTTCTCTGAAGAATGACTACCTCATATAAGTCAAGTATGGAAGGTGGGGAGGGAAGGAATAAATATGGGAGTAAGGAGTTTTCCCAGAAGAAATCGAACATCACCCTCACATTTCCATGGGATGTTTATTTTTGCATCGTAGTCAGTAATTTACTGGAGGTCTTGGCTTCCAACGGATGGGAGTTAGAATCCTGTTTGCCATTCACGGGTTGTGAAGCCTGGGGCAAGTTAGTTAACATTTCTAAGTGTCTGTTTTCTCATTCAGTGGGAGGAAACAACAAGAGAAACCAACTGATAGGACTGTGGTGAGGATTCAAAATGAAAATGCGTGTAAAGCACAGCACAGGGCTGGGTATGTGTAAATATTTCATAAATGATAGTCATTGCTATTATTACTAGGGGGAAATTTCATAAGTAATGTTTATCAGATAGAAAAAGTATAAGAATGAAAGAAAATAGTCAACATTAAGAATAATTGTTAGTTGTCTGGGATTTATCTAACATAAATCTGCTGTAATGCTAAGTCTATGACAACTATTTTTTAAAAGAAGCTTATTCAATAAAAAGCATTTAAAAATATCCTTGGTTTAAAATTTCTTAGTATATTAAGATTCATGATAATGTGAATTACTATTTAAGAAAAATACACATCATGAGATTTAAATATAGCATTAATATTTGTAAAGCAAACATTTCTTTTAATATTACCAATAGAAATAATTATTCTCTATACCACAGAAGATTTTCAATAAAAAATTTCAGAAATGAACAATTCATAAGTTTTAAATCACATGCTGTTCTCAGTAGCATGATGAAATCTCACATCATCCTTTACTATCCCACCTGGGACATGAATCCTTTTGTCTGCCTTATCCACACTGTCTACACTACCCACCTGTTAGTCACTTAATAGCCCTCTTGCGATCAGATTGACTGTGGTGGTATTGCAGTTCTTGTGTTCAGGTAACCCTTATTTTACTTGATAATGGCCCTAACGCACAAGAGTAGTGATGCTTGCAATGTGGATATGCCAAAGAGAAGCTGTAGTGCTTCCTTCATGCAAAAAGATGAAAGTTCTTGACTTAATGAAGAAAGAAAAAAAAATCATATGCTGAGGTTGCTAACATCTACCATAAGAACAAATCTTCTGTCTGTGAAATTGTGAAGAAGGAAAAAGAAATGCATGCTAGTTTTGCTGTTGCATCTCAAACTGAAACATACCAGTGTGTGAGAAGTGCTTAGTTAAGATAGAAAAGGTATTAAATTCATGGGTAGAAGACTTGAACAGAAGTGTGTTCTGATTGTCGACAGTGTTTTGTGCCGGAAAGCATTGAGTCTGTATGAAGATTGCAGCAAAGGATCCCCTGAAAGGCGTGACACCGAGCCATATGTTACAAGTAAGGAATGGTTACATAGATTTAGGAAGGTCAATGGTAGCCTAATGCTATGTCACAATGCCTACATCATTGACTTGTATCATCTGGCATTATCACAAGAAGGGTTAGTACAGTACAATAAATATTTTAAGAGAGAGAGAGAGAACACATTCACCTAACTTTTATTATAGTATATTAATTGTTCTGTTTATTATTAGTTGTTAATCTCTTATTGTGACTGTGTAAGTATGACTATGCATACTTCCATAAGTATGTATGTATAGGAAAAAACATAGTTTATATAGAGCTCTATACTATCTACAGTTTTAGGCATGCACTGGGGGTCTTAGAATGTATCACCCTCATGAATAAGGGGGTTAAAGGGGGACTATTGCAAATCTCAATCTGAGAGCAGGAAAAGATAAAATGAGATGTTGCAGTTGAAGTAGACAGGCAGAAGAAAATGGGACAAATTTCTCCTTCCTTTGCCTTTTGTTCTATTCACGTCCTCAACAAATTGCATGATGCTCACCCACATTGGGAAGGACAGATTTGAATATTAATCTCATCTGGAAATACCCTCACAGACACACCCAGAAACAATGTTCAATCTGGGCACCCTGTGGCCTACTGAAGTTGACATATAAAATTAACAATTACAATGACCAAATGGGATTTATCCCAGGAATACAAAGCTGGTTCAATATTCAAAAGTCAATCACCGCAACCCACCATATTAACAGTCTAAAGAAGAAAAACCACATGGTCATATCAATTGACACAGAAAAAACATTTGACAAAATTCACCATCCACTCATAAAACAATTTTCGGCAAACTAGGAATAGAAGGAAATTTCTTCAGCCAGATAAAAGGTATCTACGAAAACCTACACTAATATCATACTTAATGGGAAAAGACTGAATATTTTTTCCTAAGATCAGCAGTAAGATAAGTATATTTCTAAAGAATAGGGGTGCATATTTAGGTGACAAAACTCTAGTGCAAAGCAAGGATTGATTATCATCCAATCTAGGATAGTTGTTCCATCTAGGAAGGGAGGGAGGGAGGAAGGCCATCCGGGGCGCCGACAATAGTTTATTTCTTGACCTAATGGTGCTTTCACGGGTGCTCAAGTCACAAAAATTTGTTAAGTTGCATATTTGTTTTACACACTTTCCTGTATTTGCATCATATTTCTCAAAAAAAAATGTTGAAGAAAAAATAAGTATTTTTAAAAATGTAATGCTAATTTTATTAGAAGGAATAATTTAGCTCCTGACTCCTCATAACTTCCTATATTTTTAATATTAACACAATTAATAAACAGTTGAATTGCCTTCAAGAGCATCCATGATCTCAGGGTTTATTACTTGGCATGGAAGAGTAGTCCTGGTTTTCTCGTCGGCACAGGGAGGGGCGTGTTAGAAAGTGGTCCTTCCTGGCTCTGAGTGGGGCCCACAGCACACTGACAAACACAGGAGCATCAGACATCATCTCCTTAATCTGTTCTCAACTTCAATCAAACCCCTTTCTGATTGAAAAACAATGTCAGAAATTGGTCTTAATTACCTAAAAGCTTTTTATGTAAGTTCCTTAGGAGATTATTTATAGCAAAGCCATTTAATATGATTAAGATAATTCCATGTGCATTAAAAAAAACCCCTTATTTTAAATTACAGCTATGACTCAAAATGTCCTTCCTAATTTTTCAGGTTTCACTTGCTTAAAATGGTAATTAAAACAAAAAAAATTGGGATCAAAGAATTTTGAAAAACAAGCATGGATAGCAAATTAACAGTGGTGAAAAGTCTCATAATTAATTGTAATTATATCAGTACCATGCAGTACTGATGTAGTACTGCAGTAAAATATAAAAGTATGTCGGCAGACTTTAGCAAAAGTACTTGTATTAATAATATTGGTTTTTTTTTCAATAGAAAATAAAGCTCTCTCTTTTTCTTCCCCACATCTCATGGTCTTTTGTTAACACCTCAAATAATTAACCATTTTTTCCCAGCCCCATTTATTGAGCAAGACTTCTTCCCCATTAATGTGTGATGCCTCCTTTTTCATAAAACAAATTCTGTGATCTGCTTCTGAGCTGTCTACTCTATTGATGTGATGAGGCTTGTACCTGTCCCTTATTGATTTAATTATTGTGGCTTTATAATACACTATGTATGTTAGGAATGTGCCTGCCATCTCTTCCCTTTCACGATTTTCCCAATTAAACTTGCTTCCTCCTTAGAGGAAATTTTAAGATATTTTGCCAAGTTCCAAAAATTTTAAGTTATGGATTTTGCCTGAAATTATTCTAAGTCTATAAGTTATCTGGGGACAAGTGACCTCTATACATGTTCTGTTTTGCCATTCATTATCTTGGCATATCTTTCCATTTAGTAAATCATTTTTCTTTCTCTGTAATTTGATAATTTTTCCTCCTATAAGCACCACATGTTTTTTCTTCTTTCTTGGGATTTTGATTTGGGGCTTATATTGCTATAACAAATATAATCCATTTCTCTTCCATTAGAGTTTCTAATTGGTAAGTACCAGTACTGAACACTCTGTGTTTTTGTATATGAATCTTGTATTTACTCTATTACTTGTGAATAACCTACTGTGTTGCAGGCCCTGTGCAAGTGCTAATCTTCGCAATAACCCTGAAGAAACTGAGATTGATTAATTTATTATTTTGATACTTTTTCAGTCCATTCTCTGATGTTTTCTCTGAATGCAATTATATTGTCTGCACAAAATTATAACCATGTCTCCACCCTTCCTATAATTACACCTCTTATTTCCTTCCTTTGGTATCTTTCAGGGCAAACTGAACATCATTTAAACCTCCTTTAATGACTTGGGCACATCATTATGGAGACTAGCTACCAGGCATTTGCAGCAATACTAATGAGTTATGTTGAACTGTTGCCCCTAATTGAAACTGCTGTGTCTGCTATTATTTTCCTAGGTGTCACTTCCGCTTACTAGCCTCTACTCCACCTAGGCTATTCTGTAGTTTCTATTCTGATAAATAATAAGTTGTTAAATCAGTAGGCTTAACTTTTGACTAATTTCCAAGAAAATAAAAGGCAAAATATCTGTGTAGTTGGAGGCTTCCATTTGAAAGTGGTGTTCATGGCAGCTGTTTTGTGTTCAGAGACACTTTCCTGCTTACCCTGGACAGTTGGGGCTATCAAAAACCTGCCCTCTGGATAAGGGAATGCTTTTATACTAAATTTTACTTAAAAATCACCAGCATGGGAGTTAGGAAACATGGATTCTCATTTCTATTATGAATCTGAAATATTTGTCACTTCTGCCTTCTGGGTCTCATCTATGAAACGACTAGGAGTAGGATGACAATATTAATATCATCCATTTCTATAAGTATCATGTCACAGTTTTCTAAACTGTTTCACATGCATTATTTCGTCTGTTCCTTCTACCAATCTTTTGAAGGGATCAGGCCAGGAACTGTCATTGCCATTTCACAGATAGGAAACACTGAGGCCCAGGAGACTGGCTTGTACAGACTCACAGCAGTTTCTAGAGATTGAGCCTGAGCCTTGGTCTGATGTTTTCTAGTTCACTGCTCTTTTCTCTACTGTGCTCTCTTTATGCCTTAAAATCCATCAAAGCAAATTCCCCTAGATATTACTAGTTAGCTGCCAAACCTACCATTGATAGATTTCGTCAGGCTTTATGGGGGTATTGAGAACATTCTCCCCCATCCTCCACTATCAACACCCAAACCTGGGGTATTCCTAGTCTCTAGTATAGTTTTTTCCCCCAAGAGTAGACTAATTCCTTATTCCCAGGGCCTGGGGTCTGGTTTTCTGGGAGGGGGTATGTGAGGAGTGTAGGGTCAATTACAAAGTTAGAGGGCATGGTCCCCAAGATGTCCCTCCATTCTGACACCAACTGCAATTTTACAGGGTTCTTAAAATCACCCTCTGACTTGATATTCTCTGGAAACACAGAACTCACTGAAAGCTATTATCTTCACAGTTATGGTTTATTACAGGGAAAAGATACGGTTTAAGATTAGCCAAAAGGAGACACATAGGGCAGAGTCCAGGAAGGTTCCAAATGCAGAGCCTCTGTTGTCTTTTCTCAGTGGGGTCAGGATATGTGTGACCTCAATATGGGATACTGACGTGTGACGATACAGAGTATTGCTAACAAAGGAAGCTCACCTAAGCCTTGGTGTTCAGTCTTTATTGGAGCTCCATTATATAGGCACGATTGATTGATTGGCTGGTTGATCTCAGTCTCCAGGCCACTGATACTGGGTGACCCTACGCCTCCACCCAATGTCACATTGTTGGTCTTTCTGGAGATACCAGCCCCAGGCCTCAGACCAGCCCCTGCCCTTAATTGCTCTGACTACCCGCTGTGACTCACAGCCACCAAACAGAGAAAGACACTAGACATTATCTCCTAGAAGCCAAGGACAAAAGCCAGAGCTCTTTTAGAGAGGGTTAATTCTTCACTACACAGTGTGTAGTTAGGGAGAGAACTCAAGGGCTTCAGCTCAGGGGCTTAGACTTTGTGAAAAGAGAATTCGCAGTGGCTGCACCTGAAAGGCACTACTCTTTAGTTCTCCAAAGGAAAATGGGACTCACCCCACAGTAGGGAAACAGCCCTTCACCAATCAGTAACACAAACAGAGTACTCCAGGAGGCCTTGATTCCCTAATCAGCAGCTGAAATCACGCTGAGGAAATTGCACTTAATGTGTCATCCACATTTCATGAAGACCCAAATTTCATTTCAATGTAAAACAAAGACAGCAGAGTGTATCCTAGTGAAATGTGCCTCTTTTCCAATCACACTGCTCTTTCCCTAGCACTCAAAATTCCCACCCTATTGAGAAGTTACCCCACATCACCTTCCCAGCTAGCAAAACTCCCATCAGAGAACGTCAACTATTTTTGGCATGCTTCTTCAGTACATTTCAGACACGAAGCCCATCAATGAGCAAGAAAGGACCTACTTGGTGGCAGGCACTGGACTAACATTGCAAAGGCAAAACAGCGATGTGATCTGCTCAGGGACCGGGCGGTCTAAAAGGACGGGGAAAATACACACACAGATAACCCAAGGGTGGAGAGGGGAGATGGCGCCACACAGACCTACCAGGAAAGGAAATGAAAAGTTTCACCCTCAGAACCTGGGCAACAGGTCCCTGCCTGCCCTTTCCAAGGTCGAGAAGCCTTCCCCTTGTGACCTAGTCCTGGAACGTTTATTTTTCTTTGAAATCAGCCCTTTTTTTTTTTTTTTTTTTTGTAAATTCCAGCCCCAAAGTCCAATGTGGAATGCGTTTCCACTGGGTCAGGTTTCCCTAGCCGTGCCTTCTGCGGACCTCTCAGGCTTTCTACAATGCCAGTGGTGGATGGCAGTGGATGACAAAAGTCAGTTCCAAGGTAGGGAGTGATCGTTTTATTTATGAAATTCCTCACTGGAGTTTTCATAGTCAATGATTTTTTTTTAAGCCAATAAATGGTTTCATTTTTCTAGTAACACAACATGCGGTTAAGGCGGGAGTAGGAGGTGGGGCGACAGGGAGCTCCTACATTAGAAACAAGACTCAGAAGCCCTGTGTTAGTCGGTATGCGAATCTTGGGCAGTCACTCGGTTGCTGCTTCAGTTTTCTCATCTGTAAAAAAGCAGCCAAGAGCTCAGGCCACCCACCCCAGCCTCACATTAACTGTGCACACTACCAGGTCAATTTTTCAAAACTCTAATTTCCCACCAGGTTAGCCTTTGCTCCTAAATGGCTGGCAATACATTTCCTTCCATGCCCTTAGTCTAGCTCCAAAATGATCTGCTCAAGCTCGTAAACCTGATCCAGCCCTACAACCCAAGCTCATTTCTCTCCACCCCTCAGCGGAATGAATTCTCACCTATGTCAATGTCCTCCAGCCAGAGACCATGAGGAGCACCCTGTATATGTTGAATTTATTACTCGCAGCATGAAAGAACACACATCCTGGTGTGTCTCAGTAAAAGGGTGTTAGAAAACACTTGTTATGAGACTTAGGCTTGTGTTTACTGATTTCAGGGAGAGTTCAAGGGAGCCGGGCTTTGCTCTGCACTGGCTGCTCTCAGGAAGTCGAGGTAATTCTATGATTAGGATGTTAATAAATGTTATCTACAGGGAGGGCGGACTCGAGGGAAGCTAAAGCTGCAATTGGTGCAGAGGCAGCTGTCACTCACATAACCTGGGGGAGAAGATGTTTGGTATTTTGTGGCTTGGGCAAGTCTCACATTCAGGCAAGACTGCAGAGTGGTTTTGTTTTTATCTTGCTCCATCACGGTCACAGAGTGGCCTTGTCTGATGTGGGTGTTTTATGAAATTGTTTTCCTTTGTCAGAAAACACCAAAGCCTAGCTGTCAGTTCCAGGCCAGCTCAAAGCAGCACCAACGCTTACTGATATTAATAGCACCAGGCCAGCTCTTGGATGTCAGGGCTGCTTTTTCCCTTATCGTGGAGGGTCTCCTTGCCATCTTCTGACCACACCACTTACCTCGATCCTCTGAAACGGGACTAGATGAGGCAAGCAGGGCGCAAGATTTAGGACGAACTCATTCTCAGGTGCCAGGTCTGTCCTTGCACGACCCTGAGAAGGGGTTGTCTCCTCAAATTTTGTGCATCACTCCCCTGGACGGCCTAACCTCTGTCTCACTCTGCAAAATCTTTTAGTGCTATCTCTGCCGTTCATTCTCCCTCGCCGCACCCTAAATCCCACCCAACTGCTTTCCAAGACCAGACACAACTTTCCCTTCTCTGACTGGTAATGCTGTCCTGGTCACAAGAAGTACAGTCCCTAAGTATTTGCTAACTTCTTCGTGTGGATTTGCTTGGTTTCTCCAATGGCACTGTAAATCTGAGCCTGGTTGGTCCTTTCTCATCATTCACACTCAGTCTAAATGTGCCCCTGAGAAAGAACTTCTCAGCCCACCATAGCTAAACTACTGTACGCCTAACCCCAGTCATTCTCTCTCTTCACCTTGTTTTATTTTTTTCATCCATTGATCACCATTCGAACAATTTTTATTTGTTTACATGCTATTTTCTGTTTCCACCAGTGCGCCAATGTCAGTTCTATGACACAGGTAAGTATTTGTCTGTCTTGTTCATTCCTGTATCTCCAGGGCTTTGGTGTGTTTATATTTTCAACAGTCAATATGCATTTGTTACAATTGCATGAGATATACATGTATGAGATATACATGTATGAGATATAGTTAGTGCCCTCAGTGCATGTGGTGGGGGCACAAGGGAGGGATATTGGACTAAAACAGCAGAATCATCCTGGCCTCATATATGGTCTATAATGCAAGTTTAATCGGTGCTTGAATGATTTTGGATTAAGCAATTATGTTTTAGCAGATTAAAAGCACAGGCTCACACATAAATACTATCAATTAATGCTTTTATTGCCAATTACTTAAACAGGTCTAATAACCCTAAGTAGACTAATTCAAGTTGCCACATACAATTAGCAATTACGCTGTACTCTAGAAAAGAGAATTATGAAATTCAGGATTTTTGCCCTAATTATTTCAAATTCATGAAGTTTTAAAATTATAAGTTGTTGAGGACTCTATTCAGAACTTAGTTCTTAACTCAAGCCTTCCTGAAGAATTTTAGATGATGAGGCTGGAATAGAAATGACAATTCGTAGGGAAGGAGGGATGTCAAACACATTTTTATTTGTTTGTTCAGGTAGTCCCTTACTTTTTTTTATCATCTTATGGGGCTTTTTATAATTGTTTGTACTGAGGGAACTTCTATTTTTTATCACCTGACCCCGACTTCTACACTGGTTGAATTCTGCTGATGTTTATCACGCAAATGCATAGAGTTCACAGCACCAAACCAGGTAGGAGTCAAGCTACCGATTGTCTGTCTCTTCTCCTGGGATAAGTGGCCATTGTCATCCTTGTGCCTCTTTGTACTTTAACCAAATGATCCCTTTGGCTTTTGACTTACCTGGAATCTGCTGCTTAAACTGCTTAGGCTTTGTTGGCATTCAAGATCTGGGAGCGGAAATTGGTTGCTGGTATTTGTGAGATATAAAAATCCTTACCTACCTTCTTTGGTTGAAATGGTTCTAGATTGCAAAGTACTGAATCTGGCTGCTCCCTTATGTAAGACAATACAATGGAACTCTGTATAAGCACGGAAGTGGGTCCGGAAGGCTGCCCAGTTTGCCTCTGGGGAAGAAGTAAGATTTGAGAAATAGCTTCAAGGCAGACTTTGGCTTATCTGTACTGTTTCAACTTTTCATAGGGAGAATATATTCTTATGTTATTGATATAATTAAAATATTTTTTAAAAAAGCAAGTTTAATTGAGAGAGAAAATGCAAAATAACTGTCATGGTTTCAGTTCTATATCAAGGCTGAAAGTAAGAGAAAAATCTCAATTCTCAGTAAGCTTGTACATATTTTCACAAAACTCACAAGCAGAAGAGAGATAGGAAGTGTTCCTGGAAGGCTCTGGTGATTCTGTGTAAGCTGTCTATTCACAGCGGATGTCTTACTGATGGATGACTCAGTCTGCAGCTTGTTCCCCAGCCACTATCAATTCTCAACCAAAATCTTTGCATCTCTTCCCAGGGCTGCCTGCCCCTTACCCTATGAGCTGCCATCTTGTGCCACTGCCATGTTGTGGTCTTTTCTGCTGCCAACCGGATGTTGGTGGGAGATCAGTTTTTGTTCTCATCAGCCACTGCCAACATGTCAGTCACAGTGCCTGACACATCCCTGGCCACTCCTAAAGACACTAGGTCTGCCCACAGCTTTCCTGGGGTGACTAAACCTGGCTGGACCCCCAATTCAAGGGCAGCTAAAACCTGTAGGCTGTGAGATATTCTGGCATGAAGAGCCTTTCCAAACAAGATGAAGCTGGCTTTGGCAGTCTAATCCTCAGGAATTAGAATGAAGACACACAGAGAATGCGACGGTTTGCAGTGCACGTTGTTGTTGAGAATATTGGAAAAGAAAGACGACTTGAAGGAGGTTGGTGGGAGGTGGCATGAGGGGCTGCAAACAAGTAGGAGTAGAGAGGGAGGGAGCAGAATCAGTGGGCAGACAGTCAGTAAAAGAATGTGAGTAAAAGGTGGGAACACCAGTGGATAATGAAAGAGAAACAGAGAAGCAGTTATGCCCAGAGAAGCACTCTCGGGGAGTAATCCAGAAACCCCACCACCTACACTCCCAGAACTGTCCTGGCATCTCAGTAACTTTCTCATTCCAGTCTCCTTGAGGCCCGGCTATGATGCTTTCTGAAACCTGGTGGTTTTGCTTTTCCTGGGTTTCCTGAGACTTTGCCATGAGATCACTATTTCCTCATTTCTAAAGGAATAGGCACAGCACATTCTTCACTATTTGAGGTGACCTTAGTCTTATTCTTAAAATCAAGAGAACCTAATTCGAATGGTCAGTTCACTACACAGGTGTCCCCTCACTACAGAAGGCAGAATGGGGACAGCTGACCAGAGTGGGAAAGGCATGGCCTTTAAGCAGACAGGTCTGAGTTTCAGTCCGGGATCTGCCAAATGTGAGCTAGGAGACTTTGGGCAAGTGACTTAACTACTTCTGAGACTTGGCCTTTCTATATTTAAAAGGCTACGGCTCAGGATTGCAGTGAGACCCAACAATGGTTTACGTAAGGAACTGGCCTGGCTCCTGACACAGACTTAGCACTTAGTACAAGTTCATACCCTTCCTTCTTCTTTCTGGACACTTTCTGTCTTGCACAATAAAGCCCAACCCACCCTGCCCCCTCCAGTAGCAGCAGCTGTGGTTAAAATTGTCTGCTTCCTGTCTTACTGGCTTCTGCTGTTTAATTCTTTTGTGCTTACATGTAATACTTACAGAGTGAAAGTCAATCTGACCAAAGTTGTAAACACAGAATTTTGGGTTAGAGTTTGGACCCATTTCACTGGGTACCTTTCAAGAGTTAATTAGGAGAAAATGTAGGAAACCCTACAATGCAATCAATTGGGCAGGGCAGGGGAAGGGAGGGGAGTTACTTTCTATATACCTACACCCTGCCAGCCTGCCATCAACAAATATGTCCTGAGTAGCCGTCATGCAGAAAGGTGCCATAGAAATAGGAGGGCCACACCATGACACACAAAGAAATTGAAGTACACAGTAATTGAATCCCAGGACATTTATTTCAGGTTTCACGTATTTAAGGTTTGCAAATTTGTGCTGGATATTTGAACAGTGTGATAAATATTGTAAGAGTAGTGCTTAACTCTCTTTACCAGGTCTTAACTAGGACTAACTGGGATTTCATCTAGACGTTTCCTGAATTTTGCTATAGTGTATTCTTCCTAGACCAAGGCTCATTAAACACTGGTGGATGGATGACTCAATAGCTGCTTTAGATGCTTTGGAAATTGGCAAACATCTGTCAATCTTGCTGAGCTAAACTGGAATATTACTATGTAGAAAAATATATGGAAGTATTGGAATTATGGTGATATTAAATTATCCTAAAATCATAAATTTAAGAGGCATCCAAACACACATTTTTCCTGAGAACAAATCCTGCCTGTTTTCTCTGCTTGGACGTTTTTTTTACCTACAAGCCTATAGACTATAATTTTTGAAAAGGGACTGTATAAATCTTTCTGAAGCTGTTCACTGTAAATTCTTTATTTTCTACTAATCTCAGAAAATTGGCTCTCTCTGCCCTGCTGATCTCTTTCTCTCAAAACAAAACAAAACAAAAAGAAAACATAGCCCAGAAAACTGAGCATCCTCTATAATCTAATTAGACAATGCAGAAATATTGACATTCTACAAGCACTGTCAATTATTTCTTAAACATGAAAGGCAATTGTAAGTATAATTATTTTGCCAGCTTCAAGATCTGCCTTGGAAAAATACAAACCACACCATCAACAACTCTGTAAGGACGATGAAATGACGAAAAGTTTTTCATGAATAATCAATGAGAAAACTTGAAGGGTAAGTCACTCTTCCTACTATACACAAATGTTCTCCCAAAATATATATGTTAGAAAAATCAGTATGAATCCCAACTTAAGTAAAAAATAATGTTCCTTTTGCAAGAAGATCAGTATGACTCTCAGTTAAGTAATGGAAACTTAGGCAAAGTAGAGATCTAGAACTGAAAATAACATTTATATTCTTTGGAAGCACTTGTCATCTGTTATGTAATAGACAAAACATGTTCTGTACCTTTGTCTAGAAAGTTGGGCAGAACCTATTTGAATCAGCAAAAATGTTGTTAGTTTAAAAAATGAAATGACAGACAATTTTCACATTGAAACCCTTCATATGAGAAGTTCTGCAGTAAGGAGCAATCCAAAATA
This sequence comes from Mirza zaza, assembly GCA_008750895.1. Lineage (NCBI taxonomy): Eukaryota > Metazoa > Chordata > Mammalia > Primates > Cheirogaleidae > Mirza > Mirza zaza. Next base: position 41,681 of record VSMD01021582.1, read on the forward strand.
GCTTGCCTATGTGGCGTCACAATGCCAGTACCCAAGGGAAGAAAACACCTCATCAAGAAAAAGGTCAAGTTAAACTAGGAGAATAGGACATGGCATATAATTACCATCTCCTGACTTGACATTTAGTTGTTAGGTAAGTATTGTAAGGCAAGATAATAGACGAAATGGAACACCACAAAGAGGAAGAATAAAAATGACCAAAATTATTCAAGAAAGAGAATGACTAGAATCTACACCATGAATCAGGTGTTATTATAAATACACATTATAATGAAATCCAGTTACTTATGATTAAAGGACTTGTCATGGGGACTAAGACACACCATTTTCTCTAATTTTACTTCATTTTTTAAAAGATATTTTTTTTCTTTTTTCTCCTTATCCCAGTATGCCTCACAAAATAGCCAAATATACCTCTGTAAAGGAAAAAGTTAAAATAATGCTAGTTCTGTGAATTCCTCTTCTTCTTGTGCAAATCCATAAACTGCTACCAAGAGACAGAAAGGAGCTCAGTGACAAGTCCACTTCATTTTTAAGACACATTTTTCTTCTGTCATCATTAAAAGTGTAAGAAATTGTCGTATGCTCATAAGAGGAGACGTCAGAATGTCTACCAGCTAGCACCGCAAGCCTCTTTCCTCCTGCTTCTGCTGCTGCTGTTCTTTCTTTCTCTGAGAGAAGACCCGTTCCGTTGCCCTTGGCCACCCGTCCTGTACTGTGCTGGGTTTGGCTTGCTTCCTGCGCCTCTGTCCTGCCTGGAGTGATTCCAGAGGGCAGACGAGTCTTACAATCTCTTCCTCACTTTTCTCAACTCCCCCAGTGCAGTCTGATCATGTCAGAGGCTTTCAAAAGACAGTGATAGAAAGGAAATCGATCAAACAGTTCAGCCACCCAGGCTCTCCCCTCATTGTTAGGGACGCTTTCCCTCTAGAATCCTTATGCCGTCTTGTCCATCAAGAAGCCATACAATGAACCTTGAGTTTTTCCCCCGAAGTCTCTTTGTTTTCTCAGAATACTTTTGTTGTATGTCCCTTCCAATATCCTTCAAGAACAGCAGTGTGGGTGCTGTCTCTATGGTACCCACCTCCCTTCTCCTTGTAGCTGCTTTTGAGCTCAACAAAGAGTCACTCTCTCTCTCTCTGTTGAAAGAATCATCGTGCCTGAGCAGATACGCTGGCTGGCATGATGAAGAGCTCTGTGAAAGACAAGCTTTATTTTTATTCAACGAGATTAATCTGATTAATTATAACGCTATTATTTTTAAAAACAGCTTATCAAGGAGACAAGCAGAGTGATATAAACAACGGCTTCAGGACATTTTAGAGTTGCAAAACATAGTCACAGCACTTCTGATTATTATCTCCAGGAAACTGGAGCTCAGAAAGCTGTGCTATCTCCAAATTGTCAGATTTTCCACTACATCTGACCATGTAGAGCAGGACCTTCCCTCCACAGAGAGCTCTCAGTGAGTGCTCTTGTTCATTTCTCTCTGCCTAGGTGTGGTTATTAATTAACTAATGAGTTCAATGATTTGCTAATTTATTCAATTCACTGCTGGCTCCAAAACCCCACTGCTCATTCCCCAAAAGGATTTAAGGTGGAATGTTATTATTCACAGGCAAAAGCAAAGGGACAGTCTTGTTACTCAGCATTTTCTTCACAAAACCCTTTGTCCCAAGGCTGGGTGTCTGCTCCTTATCTCTCCCAGCCCAGGAGCAGGGCCTGTTCTCTGGAGACCGCCCCTGTTTTCCTCTTCTGGGCAGCTTTGAAGTGTCTGGTTAGAGCCAAGCTCAGATGGCCCTTCCCTCCTGTGCCTCCACTCTGAAAGATAAATGGTTTAGAGCTATCTCCTTTGAGCTTAAAACCCATGTGTGCAAAACATCTGATTAAAAAAAGAGAGAGAGAAATTTCAAGCAGCTTCTAAGTGGCCTTCCCTAAAAATAGACTATGTGTCTGTGGATTTAAAATGAATGCACATCATGGAAAGACAGGGCTCGGGCTTAGGCCTGCCACAGTTTGTTCACAGAATCTGAAACTGGTAGGTGGAAATTTGTCCATAGGTTTCCCACTCAGCATCCACTTGTTTTTGTCTTACAGAACCCTGGAATGTCTGCTTTCACAAAGATATATGGCCTTCCCTTCTGCCTGAGCTCTCACTGCACCCTACCCCATCAGCTTCAGGAAAATGTCCTTAGTTTTCCTGGGGATGTTTTTCTGATCAGAACAATTCAAACAAAGGAAATGGCTCAGCCGATAAGCGTGACCATCTTCTACTTGAAAATGGACATATTCTTTGCCATATGTTGGGAATTATGGAGAGATTCTTTATCATCCCATTATACTCAGCTGTTGTTTACTTTTTGCGAATTGAATGTTGACAATTATAGTTTGAGAGTTTTTTTTCTTAACAGCATATGCTGAACATGATAAAATATTTAGAACAACTTACTTTGGACTTATAATTACACTACATTCTTTCAGCCCATTTATGACTAAATTAGAACATTTAGTAATGTTTGGTGACAACTCCCACACTTGGTAAGCACCAAGGGAAAAAATATAATGTATTTAATTGGTTTCCATTTGGAAGGGAAATAACCCCACTTCAAGCATCTCAGTGTTAGAAAAGACACTGTGTATTCCCCAGAAAAGTACACAGATGCTCATACACTTGGGAAATTAACATATATCTTCCCCCAGGAAATGTACAAAGGCTATTTCTTCATTACATTACAGCCATTCCTTTCACCTGCCTATTTTTGCAGGATCACTACCTGTCATCTCTTTTTCCTCCCGCATATTCCTTATAGGAGCCCTGAACTTCAGACAGGCTGTTAAGTTATTGTTGGTGTCCTGAGCCACCACAGCCAGACTACATGGCATCATTCATTCAATAAGTACTTGGAGCGCCTACTCTAAGCCAGGCCTGTGCTGGGCACTGGGATCCTGACGTGAACTAAATGTGGTCCTTGCTTCAAAGAGTTCATGACTAAAGACAGAGAAAAAGAAGAAAATGCACAATTACAATTCTGTAGAGGAGAGGGGCCTCAAAGGGGCATCCAACTAAGCCAGGATGGGGGAAGAGGAGAGAGGCAGGGCGGCCGAGAAGTATTACCAAGAGCAGGTGCCTCCTGAGTGAGTAAGGGGCAGAGATGCCCCCTGTTTAGAGACCGAAGGCAGGAGAAGGCACCCTGAGTCAGTGGTGGAGGTTACTTTGATAGGGTTGGGGAAAGGGCAGGGGAAGTGGTGAGCTGAGCGGGTAGGGGATTCAGACTGAAAAGTTAGGTGCAGAGCAGATGGTGCTTCGCTCTGCACTTGAACTTTACCCTGAAGGCAGCAGGGAGCCCGCGAAGGACTCTGCATTTTCTCTAGCTTATGACCCAGGAGGGTGGACGGGAGCTGCACAGAGGGCTGTCTGTGCCAGACAAACCTGAACCAGGGTCAAGGCAGAGCATTGCAGAAGAGAGGACAGACTCAAGTGAGCATTCAGTGGAGCAAACATGATTTAAATGTAGATAATCTCATTTGTAGGAAAGCCCAGGCAGGAAAACTGGAGGAAAGAAAAAAATGCCTCATCCCCTTTCTGTGCCATCCTGTGTCTGTTGTCCAGTACGACAACAGAGGGGAGTGGGGGACAGTCGACTCCAATGATAGGTGATTATTTAGCACTCACTGTGACCAGGCCTGGTGCTAAGGCACTGGACATTGAAGGGGATTAGAATATGACATCCCAACACATGCTACTTCAGCATGAGAATTATTTCGAGCCGAAGGCAACTGAGCATCAACAGATGCAGGAGAGGCCTCTCCTCTCCCCTTATCTACCTGAAAGCAGGGCACGAATTTCCCTTCGTGAAGGTGTTTCTGCTTCTCTGGGACAGGAAGGGAAGAGTGACTCATCCCTGAAATCTAACCACTCTCTTTGAGTTTACTTCTGTTCTGTGAACTCCTGCACATGTAAATATTAATAAAAATTGTAACTGGAAGTCATTATCCTAAATGAAATAAGCCAGGCACAAAAAGGCAACTATTGCATGCTCTCACTCAGGTGTGGGAGCTAAAAAATTTGATCACATGGAGGTAGAGAGAGGAAAGATAGAGAACAGACACTGGGAAGGGTACGTGGAGGGTAGGGGAGGTGATGAAGGAAAGTGTATTAAAGGGGACACGCATATGATCAGATGTGAGGAATACATTCAATGCTTGATAGCAGAATAGGGTGACTATGATTAACAAAAATGCATTGTACTTGAGTAAGAGACACACTAAATACCCTGATTTGATCACTATGCATTATATACATGTGACAAAATTTCATATGTACCCTGTAAATTTGTACAAGTAAATAAATAAAATATTTTTATAAAAGAAAAAAAATTGTGTGAGTTTTCTCTTGTTATTCTGTCTTTTGTTATTTTAATTTATAGGCTCCGAGGTACTGAATTTAAGAGGGTAAAGGAAAAGTTTTTCCTCCCCAACAACATACATCATCTCATTGAATCCTCATCCTTCTTAATGAGGAAGGCACTACTCTTACTCCACTTTTTAGATGCAGAAATTAAACTAAGAGATGTTAAGGAGCTGGTCCAAAGTCATGTATCTAGTAGGTGGCAGAGCTGGGATTTGAACCTATGCCTACATGACCACACAGCTGAAACTTCTAACAACTATGCTGCAATTCCATCATGTTGGACAGTCTAACAGAGCCAGCAGACAGGGATTGGGGTGCCAGAAAATCCATATTCTAATTCTGGCCCCACTACTATCCACAATAATGTTAACCACGCAAATATCTGTGTTGTTCTTCAGTAGTTCAGGTAATAAAGTCATTGCATGAGGTGTGGTGTGACCTTGAGCAAATCATGTAACCTATCTGTGTCTTCGTGTTTTTCTATGAATCAGTACACAGCTTTGAAATCCCTACTAGGTTCCAAGCTTTATTCTAAATTGGAAGATTGTAATCTTTTATTTTGTTCATCTACTTTGAAATAGTATCACCCTCTTTGATTTTCACCCTCTTTAGTAAACCTACAAGCTAAACAACAGATATTTAAATTTTGTGGTTACAGGAAAATGAAACAGAAAGAAGCCCTTTCAGTTCTGCTAGAAGCAAAACAAACACATATGCAAGCCAGGTGAGGAATGGAGAGGCTGCATTTTGTCTTAGGCATTAGCCAATGTAACTAACTAGTTGATTGCTAAAGTTTGAAAGAGAAAAGAGAAGCACAAGAGCTTCTGTAGACACTATTATTTTGAGTAGGTGCATACTCTACTCTTACTTGGGTAACCGGACTGAGGCTTGATTAAGCTTCAAGTACCAAGTTGATCACATGAACACAATTTTCTTAATCTCAAAGCTCTGAGCAGTCGCCCAGGGAGTACCAAAGAGAGTCATCATTGACAAAGAAGGTGAAGAGGGAGCAAAATGAAGTTCCATAGGCTTTTGGACAAGGCTTTCGCTGAGGGGACTTAGAACAAGAGGGAACCAGAGACAGAGCTGAGATGGACAGGAAAGATGGAGCAAGAAATGGCAGCTGCTACAGGAAAGAAATTTCAAAAAATGGTGAAGAGACATTTAGAAGGGTCTGGGTGTGTGATATGTGATAAATTTATCTTTCCTCTACCTACAAAATTGCAATAAAACTCTGTTTTTGTTAATGGTTGTGCTAGCTATTTGCCCATTTGCTTCAGATCCACTCCCTGTCTCTGCTCTGAGTCTTACTGTTGCCCACTATGATACCCAGGCTCTCTTGACCACTCGCTCTAGCCTCAGTGAGCCTGTGAGAGGAATTGATGGAGATTGGAAGTTGGGAGGAAAGGAGAAATCAAGGTGTTTCATGCCCCTTTTCTTTGCCTTGGGAGGCATATCTGGCAGCAGCTGCAACTCCTCTGTGGTTCCAGCTCTTGCCTGAAAAGGCCCCTTACGATGCTAGTGTCTACCAAAGGGCCCCCAGCTCCTTTTTTTGTCCCTCCAGCCATAAGGACAGGGGTTGGCTTTCCACTTGCTAATCTTTGGGATGCCTCATCTATCTTGGTTACTTTTTAAACTTCTCGAATACCTTTATAACTAAAATTCCCTATGTTTGATACCCTCTAATAACCATGGTATGGATTTTGTTTGCCTGGTAAAACCCCAATCAATATAGAGGAGAGGCACCTTTGTTTCTTTCCTGTTTTCTATAGTAAGAAATTTCCCTAATACAGGTCTTGTCTCTCTTTGCCCCTTTGCTCATCTCACCCCTGGGGCTCTGGAATGAGTAATCTGATTGTAATTTTGGAAGAATCCCCAGGCTTGTTGGTTCAGCTCTGCTACTTCCATTCTGAGGTGAACATTCCAAGAGAGCACAAGGTCTCTCTGTATTGTATGTCTTGCCTGGGCGGGCCTGCTCCTGTCTAGCAAATGCCTGTCTTTGGGCCAGTCTGTCTAATTTTAGCCCGCTGGACCACCAGACCTAAAACCTAGTCTCCAGCCCGGCCTCCACCAGTAACAAAGGTGATTCCCATTTGCTCTTCCTTTGTTTTATTTCTTCAACTTGTTCACAACTCAGGTGGGGAAGAGGAGTGCAATATATTGAGGGTCCCCCCTTCAAAGGCTTTGACATCATTCATCAGTGCTTTTTGGTACTAGATTTGGCATCTGGGCTTAGCTGCATAGACAGTGTTCTGCTCAGCAATTTCCGAGACTCATGTGTGTCCATGGCTGAGCCCTAGTTGTTGCTCACTTCCCAACTGCACCGTTTCTGCCCAACGGCGTAACAGTGGTGTCATCGAGCTAGCATATTCTTCCTAATGCCCAGTTGCTGTAGCCAAAATTAATGTCTATCAGTGAGGTTGAAGCCCCACCACATGCTGCTGCTGTTGGAAGTAGAGGCCTGCTGTACTTGGAGTGTGTGTAAGGTTGACTTCCAGTATGAGTTTCCTTGTGACTCCTACAATCACCACCATGCCTAGCTCTCAAGGCAAGACCTTCCTCCCTCACACAGAATTCTTCCCCAGTCATCCCCATCATTCTTCCTGTAACCTGGCTGCTTTGGGACCACCTGGCATGCTTTAACACATGTATATATGTCTAGTCCCCTCAGGTGCACATGCTTTCATCTTTTCCTAGGAGCTCCTCAGCTTCCATATAGATCAGATGTTCAATATATGTGCCAGGGGAGGGTGACTCCCCAAAGCATGCACTCTCCAAAGCATCAGAGTCTCAGCCATGACCTTATGTCAACGTATATTTTAAAAATCAAGCCCACAGTGAGGAGTGCTGCTTTCTAGACCCCGTTTGTCCTGTTTCTCCTTTCTTTTTATCAATTCCCATGAACGTAGCAGAGAAAACTTGAGATCTTGGAATGAAGTTAGACAAGAATGCCTTGCAAAAGAATGTATTTCTTCACAGTTCCATCTGAATCCCATTTTGGGTCCAGGATTCTGGGACAAGAAATATCCCAAAGGAGAAATAGATTAGGACTCTGGTGCAGAGGATGTACTTTGGCCCCTACCATGCTGGAACTGGTGATGAAATAAGGTCGTTTGTAATAATTCTACACAGCAGCACTGCAGGCTAACTTAAAACTTCTGGCATTTATAATGAAATTCCAATGATAGGGAACAATTCAGCTTGTGGACACTCCCTTCCTTACCGAATCCTTGTACCGAGCACCAGTGCCTGGCACCCAGGAGGGAGGCAACCAATGATGAATGAATAAATTCTTAAAGAATCTCCAGGCAGATCATAATGCTCTCATAGAGAAGACAGCCAAGACTGGTGCAGCGGTCTAAAGACCATTTGTCTAAAAAATGCTGATGTAGCCCTTTTCCTCTTATTTCTCAAACCCTACTTTTTCTTCTATCCTCTTTAATCTCTGTGTTATCTTATTTTACCTCATTTCTCCCTCCAGACTCTTCTCTATGGGTGACATACTCCTTGTTATATGATATGATTAGGAAAGAGAAATTCTCTTTTGGTCAATGGACTCCAGAAAGAATGGAGCAACTCTTTCTGTCACCACCATCTCCCCTGCTCTTGGGCAAGTTGTTTAACCACTCTGGGACTCGAATTTCTCCAGGACGTTAGTAAGAGCAGTTCTATGGATCTCTTGGGAAAGCATAAGCAGAACATAAAAGGACAGCTGAAAACACTTTCTTGAAAGTTAAAAGTCCTATATTTTATATACAGATCGTTATTGCCAACGTCACCACAAAGGGCCAAGTGTGACAGCTAAGTGCAGCTGAGAGCCCGTTACGGTGGGGTTTCCTTCTCTGAGGTCCTTGTGCCCCCAGGGGTTCTGTCTGTATGCATTGGCCATCCATATCTCAGCTTTCGAATGACAGACACAGAAAGACACACTCAAGGCCGGGCGAAGTGGCTCACGCCTGTAATCCTAGCTCTCTGGGAGGCCGAGGTGGGCGGATCATTTGAGCTCAGGAGTTTGAGACCAGCCTGAACAAGAGCGAGACCCCATCTCTACTATAAATGGAAAGAAATTAATTGGCCAACTAATATATATAGAAAAAAAATTAGCCGGGCATGGTGGCACATGCCTGTAGTCCCAGGTGCTTGGGAGGCTGAGGCAGCAGGATTGCTTAAGCCCAGGAGTTTGAGGTTGCTGTGAGCTAGGCTGACGCCACGGCACTCACTCTAGCCTGGGCAATAAAGTGAGACTCTGTCTCAAAAAAAAAAAAAGACACACTCAAGAGAGAAGTAGGGATGAGAAAAGGTGTGATTCTGATGATGGCTAGGAAAGGGGACACCTTTCTTCAGTGTAGGTGGGGGATAACCAGGAGCTGGGGCGAGAGAGAGGTTCCTGTGTGGCTCCCTGATCTTCTGGGCAGGGTTGTGTGGTGTCGAGGAGAAAGAACAACTGGGAAAGAAAAATTAAAGCTATGTGTGAGAGTGGGGAGAATGGATGGTGTGATAACGATAATGACAACTGCCATTTGTCAAGTGTCTACCAAATGCCGGGCACTTGACTCAGCTTTGTACTCCATTCATCTCTCATCTTCCCACAGCCTTATACGTTAGGCATTATTATTCTTATTTTGAAGATTAGGGCACAGGCTGAGAGAGGGTTTTCACCTGCCCAAAGTCATAAAACTACTAACTGGTCAATCTGATTAGAACCCCAATCAATTTTAACTGTGTTTTTCACTTGGCTAGACTTGAGTTTTCCAGGCTTTAGGGGGACGTGGAAGCTGTTAGCCTTTGAAAGGAAGAGAGAGGAGAAAGGATGAAGGGAGGGTGAGGATCCCAAGATCTCAAGACACGTTCAAATGGTCTGTGAGCATCCCCGGGGAGGGGCTGCCACTGTCTGTTCACTGTCATATCCTTAGCGCCCAATCCAGTCCTGGCTCAAACTGTGTTCAACAAACATTTAAGTGAGTGAATGAATAAGTGAATGAAGAAATGAACACAATGTGATAGAAAAGTCAACAAAAGAAAAAGGCAAAAAGGGCTGAGTAGTGATGATAACTCTCCAGAAGTTTGCAGGAGTTTGGCAATTATCTCTGAGCAATGCTCTCTTGGTCAGAGGGCTAAAGAAAAGGATTTGGGTTTGTTTTCAGTCTCATACCATCTGTTATCACTACCATTAATTTTTTTAAAAATGCTGATTAAAAACCTGCCACATGCAGGGCATTTTATTGAATGAAGATGTTGCGGTTTCAATCTCAATTAAGGGGTTGAGGAAACAGGAGAAGTGCCAAATAGAGCAGAAGTCAAGGTAGGTCTGTTTCAAATGCACATATTTAAATATCTATTCGAATAGTCATTATTGCTATGCATATTTTCCATTTCACTGATAAATACTTCAGTGTGTATCTATAAACAGTATGAACTCTTTTTAAAGACATAACTGCTGTATAATTTTCACACCAAAAAGATATTAAAATGATTTTAATGACATCAAATATGCAGGCAATGTATAAATTTCTCCAAACTCTTTATAAGAGTTTGATCAAATCAGGTTTCAAATATGAGGCACACATATGTTTGCAGTAAGTTTATATGAATCTTTTAATCTATAGCTTCTCTCTCTCTCTGTGTGTGTTTCTACTTATGTGTGAAGAAAATGAAGTGTTCTGTCTGTTGAGTTCCCTGGTCTAGATTTTGCTGATTGTATGCCCACGTAAAGGCGTCATGCAACGTGTTCCTCTGGTCTCTTATCTGAAAAGGGTATGTGATTCTTGAAGATCGAAAAGATTTGATTTTTCAGGAAAGGGCATTTTGTTACGAGGTAATATGTCCTCCCATCAGGACGAACATGAAGTCTGGACATCTTTTTTTGAGAAGTTTACATTCACTGATGATCACGGCCTAGATTCATTATTTCATTGATGGTTGCAGAATGATATTCTATCACTCGTTTATTTATTAACTGAAATTCTCCCAAAAGACAGCTTCTTTTCCTCCACTAGTTACCCCAAGGTACAGTTTATTCACATAAAGGCAGGATAAGTGCTTGATTCTTCCTTTTTATTTGCCAGTTTTTGAAAAGTAGGTTGGTTCTCTGGCATCCACCAGAGGTTACCAGTGATGGTTTTAGCTGTAGTCGTTGTTTTATTTGCTTGATTGAGCATTGTTTTCTGAGTACAGACTCCAAAGCCAGACTGCCTGGGATCAGAACCGCAGCCTCGCCAGTTACTGGCCATGCAACTTTCAGACAAGCCTTTGTTTGTTTGTTTTTGTTTAAATCACATATTTTGAATCATATGAGCTTGGCTTTTAACATTTCTGAGCCTCATCTTCCACATTTTAAAATTAGGAATACTTAATGGTATCTTCATCCAAGACTTGTCATGAGGATTAAGTGAGATTTTATATATATGTGTTAGAGATGTGCTTGGCACATACAAATGTTGGCTGACTTTAGTGTTGTTGTTGATGTTGTTTTTATGTTGTCTTGAGTGGATTCTAGGCAATGGTATTTTGTAAAAGGACCCCAAGGGATTCTAATGTGAAGCTAAGGTGGGGAACCACAAGTTTGTGAGGTTTAAAGGAATAATGTTTACAAAGCAGGAGAATGAAATGAGTATGCTTGTATTTTGAATAGACAGCCTGTGGATTGACTCACTGTTCCTTTACTCCTTGATAGTGTGAGCTTTGGCAAGTGAATTAACTTCTCTAAGCCTCAGTTTCTCCATCAAAAATAAGACTAATAAAGTAATATGGAGATACCTCAAAGAGCTACAAGTAGAACTACCATTTGATCCAGCAATCCTATTACTGGGCATCTACCCAAAGGAAAAAAAGACACTCTATAAAGAAGACATCTGAACTAGAATGTTTATAGCAGCACAATTCACAATTGCAAAGATGTGGAAACAACCCAAGAGCCCATCAATACATGAGTGGATTAATAAAATGTAGTATATGTATACCATGGAGTTTTAGTCAGCCACAAAAAACAATGGTAATCTAGCACCTCTTGTGTTATCCTGGATAGAGCTGGAGCCCATTCTACTAAGTGAAGTATCCCAAGAACGGAAAAACAAGCACCACATGTACTCACCATCAAATTGGTATTAAGTGATCAATACTTAAGTGCACATATAGTAATAACATTCAACGGGTGTCGTGCAGGGGGGAGGGGGGAGGAGGGGATGGGGATATACACACCTAATGGGTGCGGTGTGCAACATCTGGGGGATGGACATGCTTAAAGCTGTGACTTGGGTGGGGCAAAGGCAATATATGTAACCTAAACATTTGTACCCCTGGAATATGCTGAAGTAAAAATAAAAAAATAATAAAAGTATAGTAAATACATAAAAAAAATACCTATTGGATACAGTGTACACTATTCAGGTGATAGGTACACTAAAAGCCCAGACTTCGCCACTGTGCAATATATCCATGTAACAAATATGCACTCATACCCCCTAAATATATAAAAATTAAAAATTTTAAAAAAGAAATAAGACTAGTAGTAGTGCCTAGCTCACAGAGTGGCTGTGAGGATTGCTAATTCTGCACTATACCTGACACAATGCAAATGCTCCAGAAATGTTAGCTGAGGCACTGGCCAGAGTCTGTGGGCCCAGCTGACACTCTCTACCTAGATTTTTCTCTCCATATAACTAGTTTGTTCTTCCTTTTCACCATTTCTTTATTCAAAACAGACCAGTAAGTACTAGGAATTTGACAAAAATATATTCCACATAAACACCTATAATGGAAAGGTATCTGCACTCAGTAGTATTAACAGCCTTGTAAACTTTTGCTCTAATAGTTCATAGTAGAACATTTTAATTTAAATGCTATTTTAAAGGGAGAATCTTCCAATTGGCTAAGCCAATAAATAAAGGCTGTCTGAACAGCTCAATGCTTACGTCCAGATGGATTTTCTGTTGCCTTATTTGTACTTTCCTGCCTTATCAGATGTTTCTTTCATCTTCCTGTTTCACAGTTTTAGGTCATTTGTTTTTGTTATGCACATGCTATAAATTTGGGGCATTTCACTTGAGATGCTGTGTACTTTAAAAAGAAGGTATATTGTTTTTCCAATATCATAATTTGCCATTTATGAAGACAACAGTCAAGACACTCTTTAAGAGACAGAAGCTAAGGGATGAATTATTGATCAAACCATAAATAAGTTGGAAGATGAAATACATTTGACAAATCAGTTGTTTTTTTTAAAATCTTTTCCAAATGTTTCATCCTCCAACCCTAGAGACCTGTCAACAATAGAGAAAAATGCCATATATACAAGCAGGACCAACTGGAATCATCAGAGGTCATATTGTTTTTGAGGCAGGGGTTCTCAATCTTTCTAATACTATGATCTTTCATGGTTTCCCCTCCCCAAAGGCCCTGTGTTTTGAAAAGCCCAACACACCAAACTGCATTTATCAATATTTAATCTATTTCATCATTTTTTATTTATCAAAGTCATCTATGACTGCCAAGCAGAACATCCGATCAGTATGAGCCAGCCTGCGTTATCACACTGCATTGCTATTACTCCAGCTAAAGGCAAGAAAATACTTGAACTGAAACAGTCCTCAACCTGAAGCAGACTTTGCATTCCACACCCCCCCCCACCCCCATCATGAAGAATGTGGATAACCATCCTGACATTTGTGGACTTCCATTTTTGGTTCCAATCTGTGGTAGGCAGGATAAAGACTCCCCAAGGATGTCCATGTCCTGATCCCCAGAACCTATGAATATGTTGTTTCATGGCCAAAGGGAAATAAAGGTTGCAGGTGGAATTAGGGTTGCTAGTCAGGTGACCATGAGATGGGGAGATTATCCTGGATCATCTGGTGGACCCAATGTAATCAAGTGTCCTTCAATGTGGAAACAGGAGGCAGAAGATGTGATGCGTTGTGAAAAAAAACCCCACCTGCCATTGCTGGCTTTCAAGGTGAAATGGGGCTACAAGCAGAAGAATGTGGGCAACTTCCAGCTGGAAAAAGCAAGAAGATGTGTTCTCCTTTAGAGCTTCCAGAAAGGAACACAGCCCTGCTGACACCTTAAGTTTAGCCCAGTGAGACCCATTTTGGACTTCTAACCTCAGAACTCTAAGATGATAAATTTGTGTCGTCTTAAACTACACAAGTATCAGTTCAAGAAAACTGATACTTAACCTCTTTCCCCAAATTTCTTGACCTCGACTTCCCTCCATGGGGCCTTTGCTCTGACCACAGTAACCTCTTCAGTGGCCCCTGGACATGACTCCCTACCCCCTCTACATCCTTGTTTGTGCTGTCCCTCATTAGGATGTCATGCCACCTCATGTCAGCAGAGGAGAACCCTGCCCATCTTTCAGGACACGCCTCGGATGCTTCCTCTACCACCGGCTCCGTTCTTCCTGTGTCTGTTGGGGGCACGCAAGCTCTCCCTTCATTGAACGCCTGTAGTGCTGTAGCTCTCTCTCTCCAGGCATTTACTGTGTTTTCTCCTGGATTAGAGTTATCTATGCATGTGTCTTACCTTGCCTATCGGATTTTAAGCTCCTTGACAGCAAGGCTACTGTTTTATTCATCTCTAAATCTGCAGTGCTGAGCCCAATATATTTATGTCCTATAAACTTAACATCTAATCATAGTCCTTTATGTGTGTGCATATGTGTATATATATGCGTGTGTACATGTGTATATGTATATGTGTGTATAATATATGCATATATGCAAATGACATTCTAGAGCAACCATATGCTTTCACAGGAAGGTACAAGAGGAAGAGGAAAAAAAAATGAAGGTTTTTCACCAGCTGCCACACAAATGTTAAGAATCCCAGGTACATCATTGTTTAGGAACAGCATGAGCACTTGTTCATTCACAAAAATGAAGTGGAACAACAGACGAGTATGGAGGAGTTTATTCCTTGATTGAGGAATTCCCTATTAAAAGTGGGGAGCTGTACCAGAAATACTCTGGACATGCACAGGATCTGGGCAAGAGAGACCCTAACCCATGCTCATTGAGGTATATGAACAACAGTAAGGAGTTCTTAGGCCAACAGTCTAGGTTTGCGTTTTATTTGGGATCCAGCCACCAAAAAAAAACGTGAAACACTTTTATTTTTTATGCAGATGTTGAACAACATCTTTCTTTCTAGAAAGAAACTAGAAAAGAAACTAAACAAGCCACAACATCCAAA
>VSMD01021586.1:0-44380 GCA_008750895.1 Mirza zaza
AAAAAAATGGGACTAGAGAGAGGGCTAGAGGAGAGCAATTGTAGCCTTGACCACAGCTAGGGGGTGAAGAGGAGGGTTAGTTTCCAGCATGTTGTTTAAAAACTGATGGTACATCAATGAGTGCGTGAGGATCAGGTTGTGTATGTAGCAAGTCAACTGTTGAGATAGGCAAATGTGCCAAGAAGGTGATAACCACTTGGACTTGCTAAAAATTGAATGAATTTTAAGCAATATACTTGGATCTCTGTTTCATTTGATTACGACATTGGTATTATGTAGCCTACGTAATTTAATGTTTGTTTATACATTATGAATATTATCATAGGACAATGAAAAATTGACCACAGTAATGTACAAATGAATTATATGTACTTTAAGTAAAATATAAAGCAAAATGTACCTCCACTTCCATTACCCCAGTAGATCCCCATTTTTATTGCTGTATGTGCACTGCTAGCTCTTGTACGTATGTACATATACTTGAACCATAACAGATATGTTATGTTTTTCTTTCCTTATTGTCTCAAGCATCTTTTCTTTTTCCCTAATTTTATTTTTTTTTTACCTTTCCAGAGAGGAATGGATCAGTCTCCACTAGTGGAGAAAGATCTTTTTTCCCCAATTCTGTATACTCCTTACAATTGGTGAGTAAAAGTACCCTTTTTTATTCCCTTCTCCAAATTTTGAAATCCTTTTAGGTTAGAGAGTGTGTCTTAATCATATTTTGACCCTCCAGCATCCATCCAGTATGTGGTAGTTCATTTTTATTGAAGTGCATTGATGGCCATTAGGAAACTTCTGTTTGTGAGTTATTGTCAATAATGTTGCTATCAACAATGTGGTGAATATAGATTTTTCCTCCTTCTTTTGAATGATTTCCGTGAAATAAATTCCCAAGAATGATACTAACCAAATCCAAAGGTATAATCACTTTGTTTTGAAAACATGCTGCCATATTACCTTTTTAAAATACTGTACCAATTTACTCTGCTGTCAGAAATGTAGAAGGACAGCACTTGATTTCAGTCTTATCAACAGTAGGTATTATAATTTAAAACTATAAAATTAATTAGTATAAAATGATACTTGTTTATTTGTATTTTATTTCTTGACTGTAATTAGTGAGATTGAATGTTTTTCTGTTATTTTACTCATTTTAATTATACTGTAAAAATTTTGTCTTCATGTCATGCCTTCTAACTCTGAATTTTTAATGTTTTACTTAAGAATTTTAGATCTTTAATGCAATATGTAAAAACCCATCATTAACCTCCAGAGAGGTTATAACTACTCATTTGTATTTTATGCTATATTTAAATAATGTGATTTAATTTAAAACCATCTAACTACCTTGACTTTATTTTAAAATACCTGAAGTTATTCCCATAGTAAATAAGTATTCTGAGACTCATTGCTTTGTCATGGTCCCCATAATCATGTGTTCAAATTCTAGTTTATAATAGGTTTGATTTCCAGGCTTTCCGTTTTGCTCCATTAATCATTAAATCTTTTTTTTATCTTCCCAGCAGTATCTTATCCTATTAATACATTGTTTGGAGATTATTTTAATTTCTGATAGAACTATTATTCATTCATTGAGTCTATTTCAAATACGTTTGTTTCAATATTCTCTGTACTTTTATGAATATTTAACATACTTCATAATTTAAAAAGAGTAATAAATATAAATACCATGTAACCATCACCTAGATTTTTTTGTTAAATATTAATCTGCTGTGTACCCATTCATTCTTCCATACTTCTTTTTTCTTTTATCCAAAGATTTTATTTTTTAAGATCAGTTTTAGGTTCAAAAGAGGGAAAATACAGAGATTTCCCGTATACCCCACACCCCAACACATGCATAGTCCCCCGTTATCAGCATCCCCTACCAGAAGGCACATTTATTATAATTGGTAAACCTTCACTGACACATCATAATCACCTAAAGTACATGGTTAATACCTTAGGGTTCACCCTTGATGTTGTATATTCTATGGGTTTGGACAAAAGTATAATAACATGTATATATCATTATAGTATTGTACAGAATATTTTCACTGCCCTAAAAAATCCTCTGCACACATTTTTCACGCTTTTATTGAGGTCATCAAATCTAAACATTGCGAAAGTGTGGGAACATTGTGTAACAACACTGGTATGAAGTCTTATTGCAAATTTCTTTCTCTCTGACGGACTTCTTCACTTCACCTTTTAGTGAAGACAAAAATTGAGGTGTTGATTATTGTGGAGACAGATCTCCACTGAGGATAGAGCACAAAGACCTTGTCTCACAATTATGAAGATCAAACAGCATTTGCCAACTGTGAAGCCAAAATAATTGGAGGAAATTTGTGACTCTTGGAAACTAATTTATTCCCCCACCGCCCAAATAGAGGTAGATTTATAAAGAGGGTTGGAGGGAGACTTTGGGAAAAATCATCCCTAACACTTCTCTCTCCCTCCCTGGATAATTCAGGGGAGAAGTAGCGTGGGAGGCAGGAGAATCCTGTCAGGTTTGGGGGTAAGGTGATTAAACTGAGGACCAAGTTCCCTCGTCTGGAGTTTGGGATCATGAGAATCACTATCAGTAGGTACATTCTATACTGCTGTGGAGATGTGGGGGAGGAGTGGCAGGAGAGGCCATTCTTTTTTCCCTCCCATGACTGTTTCTGTTGAGTGGAGTTTGGCATAGGAGGACTACAATGTTTGCAGTAGGCATAAGGTAGGCTATGGGAATGGGATCCTAAAGTGGTCTGACAGATCCATAGACTTTGTGGTGAGAGAAATCTATCAGAGATGTTGGGGTGGACTGTTTAGGGAGGACAGGTGGTTGTGCCTCAGTAGGATCGCCTATGCCAAGAAACTGCTTATACCTAATTGGGCACCTGAGTCTAATATAGCACCTCACGATAGAATCTGCACTGAAGTTCATCCATGCCTAGAGAATCAACCACTAGACCAGCAACTGGAAGGAAGGAGAAACCCTGAAATAGAGACTTGGAGCTGCAGAGTTATTGAGATAATATCTGAGATAATATTTTGGTAGGACCATATTATTGGATTGGACTTTAAATTTAAAGTGTTTTTTTGCTCCAGGCAGACTACCATCTTAGAGAAGCCTGTTAAACTATAAGAAAAATGGTAATTTACTTTTCACTAAGTTTTTTATCACAATGGGAATTGAAATAGCATTGTTAACAATGCTAAAAAATGAGTTAGTCCTTATAAACCACTGTATCCTCAAACTTGCAGCCATTTGGGATGTAATAGAGCAGTTAAATTTTTGTTTAAATTCTGTTTTAAAATATCACTCAAAATATTTCAACTCAAGATGATGACTTGAACATAGGCATCCAGCTCTAACTCCCCACCCTTGTGGACTGATCTTGACTTGAAAAAATGAAAGACTGCATAAAAAGAAGACAGCAAATATCAACATACCACTTGTCTTAGTCCGTTTGTGCTGTTCTATTGGAATACCTGAGACTGAGTAATTTATAAAGACTAGCTTATTTCTCACAGTTCTGGAGACTAGAAAGTCCAAGATCAAGACACTGGCAAGTTTGGTGTCTGACAAGGGTATGGTTTTGGCTTGCAAGATGGCGCCTTGGATGCTGTGTCCTCCCGAGGGAAGGAACAATGTGTTGTCACATGGATGAAGACAGAAGGGCAAGAGGGAAACAGACTCCTGTCAACTCTTTTATACTTTAATACTAGCATTAATATTTTCATCAAGTCAGACCTAAACACCTCCCCAAAATCCCCACCTCAACACAACATTGGCGATTAAATGTCTAACACATGAATTTGAGGGGATACATTCAGACAATAGCACCACCCTATTGCCTCTTCTTAAGGATGTTCATCAGGCTGGTGTAGATGGGTCTGGACTGAAATCTTTTCTGAGAAAGTTTCAAAGATTTTTCTGAGAAAGTTTAGAACAAGTAGAGAATATCCATGCAAGTTTTTACCAATGTCCTTCAATTTAGAGGTACTAGGTAGGGCATGCTAAGTGACGATGGGTATTTGTTGCAAAAGCCCATTAGCAATAGAGGCTCTTCCAAACAACGCCAAAGGTTTTTTCTCTGACTTGGAGTAATAGGAAAAGGAAGGAAACCAGACACAACATGGCCAGATCACAGTGTATCTGGGTCAAAGAGAAAACTTAGAAGGCCAGCACCTGGTGGTTTGGTGGCATGAAATGCATGCCACAGGCTAATCCCTAATTTTTGAATTTGGTAGATCTCAGAAGGGAAATATCAACTGTGTCAACCATTCTGGGAGCTTAATATCTGAGGGAAGACCATCCAGATGAGCAGTGAGGGATCAAGAGAAACTTATGGAATCAATTGTATAATTATTCACCAAAGATTCACTCATACTCTCTTGGGGAGGATTCATACTTCTCACTAAGTCAAGCTTGGCCATGAGACTTGTTTGGGAAAATGAAAAGTGAATGGGAGTAAGGAGCAGGACCTCTGGAGTAGATAAACAGGAGCTTGGCAAATACCCTAACTTAAAGACAATGAAACTAAAAAAAAATGTTATCAGTTACTTTGGGATGCTGTAAATTGACCAAGGCATACATCAAATTGAGAAGTATTTCTTCAAGAAAACCTATTGAACCTCAGTGGGAGTCTGTGTTGTTTTTTTCTGGGGTGATTCTCATTCCCCAAATGCAGCTCTGTGGCTGGTAATTCTACAGTGCAGGCTATGAGGACTGTCTGGGAAGCTTGCTGCTGGAGGGGCTCATTTAACCAGTAGTGAGCATGGAAAAATGCATGCCAAGGAGTGTTGAGAACATTAGTAGGATAGTCTAGGAACAATAGCAGACAATCCAGGAAGGCTAATATTTCAGCTAGCTGGAAGTTATGATACTGGTTGGGGCAGGTATCAGGCCAGCAAGAAATTTAACAGAGAGTTCCAATGAACAAAATGGCCATAATCAACCTTATTAAGCTTTTACACGTCCCTAGTAGCCTGGAATGTGGCACACTTGTTGAAGTCTGTACACACGGGAGGAGCTGGAGAGTGCCCCAGTATTCCTTCCTCCTTGGCTATATGTGAGGCCTTAAGCACACAGAAAGTAAAAGCCAAGACAGATTAAACTGCTGAAAATTTGATTAAATTCCAGGCGCGCGCACGCGCGCGCACACACACACATCAATTAGCAAAAGGTGGAAGCATAACTGGCTTAAGGTGTTTAAGTACAACTTCTGAGTAGCCACAGGCTGACCACCAAGCTGTGCTAACCCAGGCATATTTCCCAAGAAGCTAGTCTTAAAAATAGAAACAAGAATTACAAACAAACAAACTCCCAAGATTATACATCTTGTTTCATGAATTGGGACTGAATTCAACAGTATTCAAGCACTCTGCTCCTATACATCTCCATGCTTCCCCATTTATATTGTTACCGTGGCAGATTAAATCCATTAACATAAATTTATTATTATTGTTTTGTGAATTTGCCTTTTGAATAATATAGAAAAAAGAGGAATTACAAATCAAAAGTACAATAATACTGGCTTTTATTAATATGTTTACCTATATAAATATCTTTACAAGTTTCCTTAGTTCATTCAGGCTTCTATAACAAAATACTATAGACTAGGTAGCTTATAAACAGCATAAATCTATTTCTCACAGAGGCTAGGAAGTCTAAGATCAAGATACTGGCATATTTGGTGTCTGGTGAGGACCCACTTGTTTGGCTCATAGATGGCTGTTTTTTGCTACATCCTCACATGGTAGAAGGGGCACAGGAGCTTTTATGGGTCTCTTTTATAAGGGCACTAATCCCATTCATCAGGGTGGAGCCAAAGGCCCTACCTCCTAATATACTTAATGACCCTTGGGGGTTAGGACTACAACATGTGAATTTGAAGGCACATGATATTTAGTCCATAGCACCAGGATTCTTTATTTTTTCTATAGTTTTGAGTTACTTGTCTCCTTTTGTCCTTTCATTTCACCCTGAAGGATTCCCTTTATCATTTATTGGGCAGTTCTATTGACAATGAACTCCCTCAGTTTTTTTAATCCAAAAATATCTTAATATTTTTTATTTTCGAAGGATCATTTTGCCTGATTTCATATTCTTGGTTGCAAGATGTTTTCTTTCTTTCAGGACTTAAAATATGTCATCCCATTGCCTGCTTTCCCCCATAATTTCTGATGAGAAATCAGCTGTTAATCTTATCAAGGATCCCTTGAATTGCTTCTCTCTTGCTTCTTTCAAAGTCCTCTCTTTGCTGTTGGGTTTCCACAGTTTGACTATAATGTATAATGTGTCTCATTGTGAATCTGTTTGAGTTTATCCTGCTTGAAGTTCATTGAGATTCTTGGATGTGTATATTCATGTCGTTCATCAGATTTGGGAAGTTTTCTACCATTATTTCTTCAAGTATTTTTTCCAACTCATTCTCTCTGTCTTTTCACACTGGGACTTCTGTGATGCATATTTGGCAAAATTGAAGGTGTCCCAAGAGTCCCTCGGACTCTGTTAATTTTTCTACACTCTTTTATTTCTGTTTTTCAGACTGGATAATTTCAATTGCCTTATTTTCAAGTTCCCTGATCCTTTCTTCTGCCTGTTCAAATTTGCTATTAAACTCCTTCAGGGAATTTTTAATTTCAGTTATTGTACTTTTCAACTCCAGAATTTCTGTTTGATTCTTTTTTGTAATTTCTCTTGATACTCTCACTGTATTTATATATCATTTCCCTGATTTTCTTTATTCTTTGTCCATAGTGTTTGAACTCATTGAGTATATTTAAGACAATTTATTCAACATTTTTGCCTATTTATTCCAATATTGGTGCTTCCTTAGTGATAGTTTCTGTCAATTTTTTTTTTGTCTTTGAATGGGCTATTATTCTCTGTATGCCTTACAATTTTTTTGTGAGACCAGACATTCTGAGTATTAACTCCAGAGTGGTAACTCTAGAAATCTGTTTCTCTCACACTCGATGTTTTTCTTCTTACTTGTTGAATACTGGAGCCATCCATTTGTGACTTTTCCAAACTACTTTTGCAATAATATTGTATTATTAATACAATAATATTGTTGTATTATTACAATAATTATTGTATTGTTAATACAATAATATTGTATTATTCCTTGTTTATGGTCACTAAAGTTTCTGACTCATTATGTGTGGTCATCCAGTGATAAAAACCAAAACAAAAAACCCATCAGCCTCTCTCTTTATGAATCACTACTTTGGTTGTTTTAAGTGTGTAGTCAGGTTCCAGATTTCTGAATTAATTTATTCCAATTTCTCTTTCCAGCTCAGTGATTGCTTTTGTGACGATATCAACTTCTAGTATCCTATGCTACCATTTTTTGTGTTCACTCCCACTCAATAATGGTTTATAGTTTTATGTGTAGCATTTTAAAGATATTTTGAGGAATTTATTCCTAGATACTTAACATTTTTATATTATAAATTGCATTGTGGTAGGCAGAATAGTGCCCCCTAGAGATGCTCGTGTCCTAATCCCCAGAGCCTATGAATATATTACTTTATACACATAACACATGGCAAAAGGGAATTTGCAGGTGCAATTAAGATTAAGGACCTTGAGATGGGGAGATTATCCTAGATTATCCACATGGGTCAAATCTAATAACATGAGACCTTAAAACTGGAAATAATTTCCTGGCTATCTTCAGAGGGTTATGTGATTTTGGAAGAAGATCAAAGTGAGGCAATGATAATGGCTCTGAAGACGAAAGAAGGGAACCACAAACTGTGGAATGAAGGAAGCACTAAGAGGTGAAAAGGCAAGAAAATAGATCCTACCCCAGAGCCTCCAGAGAGGAATGCAGCCCTGTCGATACCTTGATTTTCCCCTGATGAGATCTGTGTCAGACTTATGACTTATTGAACTGTAAGATGATAAATCTGTGCTGTTTTCAACCAATACATTTATGATAATTTGTTATGGCAGTCATAGAAACTAATACAGGTTTATGTTTAAAATTTAATTTGGTAAATGTTACTATTATGTAGAAATAAAATTAATATTTTTGTATTGAGTTTATATCCATCTGTTTTACTAAACTACTAATTTACATAATTTGTATGTAGATTACTTTAGATTTATATCATTTGTAAATAGTCACAGTTTTGTTTCTGTCTTTTCAGTCCTCATATTCTTTATTTTATTTCTCTTGTCCTATTATACTAGCTAGAACCTCTGGTTACCATGTTGAATAGTCTCAGTGGTAGTGGGCATTCTTGCCTTATTCTCAATCTCTATAATTTCATTAAGTATGATCTTTTACTCTACCTTTTTATAGATATTTTTTATAAGATTAAGGGAAATCCCTCTGTTTATATTTTAGTAAGAGTTTTTTCTTTATTTACAATTAAGAAAGAGAAGAAGTTGCATTTTGTCAAATGTTCTTTTGAAGTCTATGGAGATGATCATATACTTCTACTTTAATCTGTTAAAGTAGCCAATTACATTGTTTGATTTATGAAGTTAAATCTTGCATCCCTGAATAAACTAACATGTGTCATGATTTATTATCTTCCTCCTGCTTTTTAAAAAACATAACTATGTTGGATTTACTGTTAATTTATATAATACTTTGGCTTCCATACTGATAAATGAAATTGGACTGTAAATTTTCTTTCTTATATTGTCCTGATCAGGTTTTCCTATCAAGATTGTGATAGCCTCATACAATGAGTTGCGGGATATACTTTTTTCTTCTGTTCTCTGAAAGATTTTAGGTAAGTTTGACATTGTTTATTCCATGTTAATTTTGTAGAACCCCTACTGAAGGCATCTGAGCTTGGAAATTTCTTCATAGGAAGATAAAAATTATAGATTCAGTCTATTTAGTAGGACTATTTCAGATTTGCTTTCTTATTTTTTTCTTTTTGGTAAGTTGTATTTTTTTGAAACTTTCCCTATTCTGATTAAAATTTTCAATTTACTGGTATAAAGTTATTCATAACATCCTCTATTTTTAATGATTATGGAATCTGTACTGATGTCTTTTTCATTCATAATACAGGTTATTTGTGACTCCTCATTTTTCTTGATCAGTCTTTTTAGAAGCTTGTCAATTTATCAGCCTTTTCAAAGAACCAGCATTTCACTATGATCATCTTTATTATATGTTTGTTTTCTATTTTATTAATTTCTACTCTCATCTTTACTAACTTATTCCTCCTATCCTTTGTTTTTGCTTTTCTTTTTCTAACTGCTTGGGCTAGTGCTCAACTCATTGGTTTTCTACCTTTTTATTTTTTAATAAGTGAATCTAGGCTATAAACTTCCCTGCATTCATGTCTTTATTTGCATCTTAAAATTTTATCTTCATTCCCATTGAGCTCAAAAAACTTTCTAATTTGTATTATGGGTACTGAGTATAGTCTTTGACCCATGAGTTACTTCAGTGTACATTTCTTAATTTCTAAACACATGAGGATTTTCTGTTACTGATTTCTAGCTTGGTTGAATAATTGTCAAAGAATATACTCTGTATAATTTCAGTCTTTTGAAATATGTTGAGACTGTAGAATGGATGTTTAATTTTGGGAAATGTTCCATATTTCAAAAGAATATATATTTTATAATTGTTGGATATAGTATTCTACAAGGATCCCTTAGGCCTACTTAGTTTTTATATTCTTCAAATCTTTTATACCTTGACTAATACTTGTCTATTGTTCTGTTAGTTATTTTAACATCTATTGCTTCTGTATTTGTCCATTTTTCCTTAGTAAACTTTGAGGCTGTATTTTAAAGTGTCTGTAGGGCCCGATGCACCTGACCTGACATGACTGAAGTGTGGGTGGCTGAGTAGACCACATGCCACTTTCTGTGATCCTGAAACATTGTGCTCAAGATCCTTTTTTCTTTTTAACTTGGGGCTTCAGTGCTTCTTATGAACTCTTGCAGGGATTCTCAGACTGAGTAGGGGAAAGGGACAACTGGGGGAGAAAGGAGAGAGGAGCGAGAGTAGACAAGAGGTCAGGAAGGCATAGTTGCCAAAAGATTGCCAGGAAGGAAAAAGAGAGGCTGTTGTTTTGAAAACGTATTCAAAATTCCCAGTTGCCAGGAAAGAAATTCTTACTACTTTCTGAAGGAAGGTTTTGAGAATTTTTTTCTAGTGCTTTCTGCCACGCCTTCAAATACTACCCTCATGAAGATGGGCCTTTTGTGTCCTTCAAACATGACAGAAACCTCAGCTTCCTGCTCTGTTTGCCATGAGAACAGTCACAGCATCTGTTCTCATACTGCTGAGGAAAACCTACAAGTAGATAGGCAGCCATGTATGGTGGAAGACAAGGACTGTGGCAAGAACTATCTTTTTATGAATCCCACATTAAAAGGTCAGCTGGCAGTAAATAGAAGTGGGTGAGGTTTGTTCAGGTTGAGATCTGTAAGATGCCTATGGCAAAGGTTGTTGAATCAGAGCCCGGTTATGAAGTTAGGAGGCCCTAAGCACACAGTGGGCAACATGGCCACGGGTCTTCTTGCTGAGGGACAGATTGTGGCCTCCAGTGTGCTCACTGCCCTGACTTTGTCTTCATTTTGTCTACAGTAGCTGGGAAAGAGCCAAGGCTGAATCAAGGCATGAACCATTCCATATGGAATGTGGCCACATGGTGGTGCTGTTCACAGCTTCATTGTTATCTGATTTTAAGAAATTGCCACAGCCACCCCAGTCTTCAGCAACTGCCACCCTGATCATTGAGCAGCCATGGACATGGAGGCAAGAACTTCACCTGCAACAAGATTATGGCTCTCTGAAGGATCAGATAATCAGTAGCATTTTTAGCAATAAAGTATTTTTAAATTAAGGTATGTACACTGTTTAGTGAGACATTGCACACTTTAAATAGACTATAGTATAATGTAAACATAATTTTTACATGCACCAGGAAACCACAAAAGTCTTGTGACTCACTTCATTGCGATATTCACTTTATTGCGGTGGTGTGGAACTGACCTCATGCTGTCTCTGAGGTATGCCTATAGCTGTATTGGTTTATACTTCCTCTAGCAATGTGTGAGAGTCCTAGTTGCTCCATAGTCTCCTTCTCATTAGTCTGTTTTATTATTAGCCATCCTCATGGGGAAATAGTGGTAATTATTGTGATTTTAATTTGTATTTCCCTACTGACTAATGATGTTAAATATCATTTCTATATGCTTTTTGGCCATTTGGATACTCTTCATATGAAATGCCTGTTCAAATCTTTGGCCCTTTTTTCCCCTCATTGAGCTGTTTGTCTTTTTTTTCCCCCTAACGATTTAGAGTAGTTTACATATTCTGAGTAAAATTCTTTATTAGATATATGTATTTTGAATTTCATAGTCTGTGGCTTGCCCTTTCACTGTCTTAATTAATAGTGTCTTTTGATAATGAGAAAAACCTTCATCTTGATAAAGTTTAATTTATTATTAATAATTTCATCTTTTATGATTAGTGTTTTTTGTGCCCTGTTTAAGAAACCTTTGCCTCCAACAGGGTCATATAGTTATTTTCTTGTGTTTTCTTCTAAAGCCTTTATTATTTTACTTTTTACATTAAAGTGTATGATTCATCTTAATTTAATTTTTATTGATTGTGTGTGTGTGTGGGGGGACAAAGTTCATTTTTTCCCCATTGGTCCGTCATCATTTTTTGAAAAGATTATAATTTCCCCGTATATATATGCTGATCTATTTCTGGACTCTTTATTATTCTTTTTGGTCTCTATATCCTATCGCCAATATCATCCTTTCTTAATAACAGTAGCTTTATAATAAGTATTGATATTGTCGGTCATCTAACTTTGTTATTCTTCGAGATTATTTTAGGTACTAGGCCATTTGCATTTTAATGTAAAATTTTGATATCACCTTGTTAATTTTAACATAAACTTACTAGCATTGAATCTATAGATCAGTTTGACAGATGATTGGTATCTTTTTAATATTGTGTCTTCCTGTCCTTATATGTGCTATATATCTTCATTTATTTAGGTCTTCTTTAATTTCTGTCAGGAAGGTTTTGTAATTTTCAGTGTAGTGGTCTTGAACATATTTCACTATTTATTTCTGAGTATTTGATGTTGATGTTATCATAATGATAATTTTACATTTTATTTTCAAATTTTTATTGCTAGGACATAGAAATACAATTGATTTTTATATCTTGACTTTGTATCTGGTGCCCTTGCTGACTTCATTTATTATTTCTAGTAGTTTGTTGATTCATTTGTATTTTTATGTACAAAATAACATTTCCATGAATAATGATATTTTGATTCTTCTTTTTTGATTTCTATATCTTTTATTTCTTGTTCTTACTCTGCAATGGCTACTTTCTCCAGTAAAATTTTCAGTGCAAGTGATAATGGATTCTTTTCTTATCCCCAAACTCAGAATAAAAAGAGTTCAGTACTTTACCATTAAGTATAATGCTAGCTATAAGGTTTTTTTTTTTAAATATCATAGTTTCATTTAATCAAGCACAGTCATCATATCAGGAGTGAAATAGTCTTTGGTTAAATAGATCTAGTTTTGAAAACAGATTTTATACTCCACATGCATTCCATGGCACAGACAAATTGTAACTTCATTACAAGTCATTTTACAACAATTGACTTGCTGTTACAGCAATCAATTAAGCATCAATAAATCATGCTAGTGAGGTTTTATTTTCAGAACAGTATTAGATAGTTCATTTATTTAAAAGAAGTACAGACTTTCTGGAAAAATATTAGAAATACCTTTCTTTTTTTAAGGCAAAATTTTAAGTAGCTTTTGGTTTATATATATATATTTTTTTAAATTATTTTTTTATTTCAGCATATTATGGGGGTACATATGTTATGTTTACATATATTGCCCATGACCCCCCTCCCCCCTCAAGTATAGCTATAAGTTCTTTATAGAAACCCTTTACCAGATTAAGATAGTGCCTTCTTAGTTTGATGAGAATATTTTCGTTTTTTATTGTGAATGGTTTTTAAATGTTATCAAAATCTATTGAGATGTCACTTTTTTCCTATTTTATTTTGTTAGTGTGGTAGATTACATTGATGATACTTTTATTCTTGGAATAAATTCTGCTTGTTAATGATTATAATATATATCATCATATATACATATATGTATGGTATATATACATATTGCTAGACTTTATTTATTGGTGTTTGTTTTGTTTTAGGACTTTTGTGTCTATGTTCCTGAGAGATAAGGACCTATAATTTTCCCTCCTTGTAATATTATTTTTAGGTTTTGGTATCAGGGCTTCAAATGAATTGGGAAATGTTCTCTCTTTTTAAAAATTTCTGACAGACTTTGTGTTAAATGGTGTTGTTTTGTCCTTAAATGTTTGGAAGAATTAACCAGTGAAGTCACCTGGGCTGAGAGTTTTCTTTGTGGAATGTCTTTTAATTATGAATTTGAGATCTTTAACAATTTTGAGATTTTCTATTATTGTGTCACTTTCGGTAGGCTACATTTTTTCAAAAATTTTGTTCATTTCATCCAATTTATTGGTACGAAGTTGTTCATAACATCCTTTTATATTTTTAATGTCTGTTGAGATCACTCTTTCAGGTGGTATGGAACCTATTCACCCACCCATGCACCCAATATTGGTTTGGGTGTCAAAACCTATGATATTTGAGATCTAGTTGTATTTGATCATTGACAAACAAAGCAAAACAAAACAAAACTGATGATGCCACACATGTACCAGGAGGAAATGAGGGAAGTTATTACTTAAATATTGAGGTGTTCTGGGACAAGCAGGGCAGGTACCCAAGCCAGTAAAGGTGGTTGAAGGGAGCAAGGAGAGGAGAGTGGCTTGAAGTTTGTGGCTGGGGCAGGACTGGGTTGAGGGTTTCTAGTATGCCTGCAGGGGCTCACGTGATTTGAACTTGCTGCTAGCATGAAGGGAAGGAGCCTACAGGCTTTCTTAGAGGCTTGTCCAGGTGGGAGCAAGAGTGAAAGGGGGATTGGGGCTCATAAGCGTGGCAATCGAACATTAGTAGTGAAGTTAGACTCTTTATTGTAAGATCTGTAGTGGTAAGGAGATAATAAAAGTTAAGATGCACTGAGATAATCAATACTTACCTACTTGCCTACACTTGGAACACAACATAAATAACTACAAAAATTAGATAATGACAGTCTTAATTCTTTGGGCTGGGCCAGGGAATTCGCCTTAAAAGTGTGCTATATTATATCTGGCTATACTGTGATTGTTTTGTAACTGAGAACTAGTGTTAGCATTCCAGAAAAAAATACAATTATTGACACTGTTCAGTTATCCATGTCAAGAATCTATGCCCAAATAGTAATAAACTTAAAGAGTACATTTTTTATAAATGATTTTCACTCATTTCTTTAGAAAAGTGAAGAAAGAAAGCATAATGTTGTATTTTCTTTGATAAAAAATGGAGGCTGATAAATGTTAAGAGGCTTGCCCATAGTTACTGCTTTCTGGAGCAGTGATTTTAGATGAATATTCTGTAACACAGTGTCAGAAATGTATTTAAAACACTTTAATAATAACTTAATTATTTTAACATTAAAACAAATACATGTCTATACAATGGATTGGGATGAAAAATGATATGCTAGCTGTGAGGTGACTTAATTCCTCATCCCTGGTTATGTGCCTTGGGGTCTGAATTTTCTCTAGTCTACCATTAGGGAAAGAATTTAAGAACAGCTACATAAGGGATGCAACTCTTAATTAAATAAGGTCCCAATCTTCCAGCAATAAATGGAGTGACCTGGGGGCAGTGAGGGATAGTGAGACTGGCAGACCCCAACTCTGCCCCCTCATAATGTGCTGTCTTCCCCTTCGTGTTGTCTGATTCCTCCTCTTTGCCAGTGAGTCTGACCCTTGCTTTGCTCAGATATGGTTCTTCGCTAGCTGAGGCAAGGACAAAAATCCATTTTCCACTTTCCCCAAGTGAGAGATAGAGTCTAGATTTTTAGGGTCAGTTCATCCATCTATAAAATGGAGAATATAATAGCTACTTCATGGAGCTGTTATAAATATTTTAAAATATTAAATGTACATGAAAAGACCTTGTACTATGCCTGGCATATTGTGGATGTTCAGTAAGTATTGTTCATTGCTAGTTGAGTTCGTCAATTCTGGAAGTGGATATAACTGATATAGACCCCGACTTCCTCTAAGCTAGGGTGATCAACCGTCCGGTTTGCTTAGTGCTGTCCCAGTTTTAGCACTGAAAATCCTATGTCTCAGGAAACTCATCCTCAGGGCACAAAAAGTCCTAGTTTTTGGTGTCGGGTGGGGAGATTGTGGAGAAAATATGGAACCCAAATTGCTGTCCCCAAAATAGGGGCTGAAAGCAATACTGTCTTTGGGGTCAAATGGATAAGGCATAGATTATCTGCCTTTTGTAGTTGCTGTTGCTTGTTTTTCCCTTTACTGTTGATGTTGGCAACCATGATTTGTGGCTCAAATAATGGAATATCCATAGTAGCTTCACTCCAAGTGATGTGACTTAAGGGTCCAACTTAAGTGTGTTGTATCCATGAGTGTTAACAGTCTGTTTTTTATTTGATCTGTCAATTAACTATTGCATTTTGTATTAAGATAGTGCTAGTTTAATTTTTAAAATTGTGAATATTATGGCCATCTTTTCTAAGAATTAGATAATGAAGATGAGAACTATTATCATGCCATTTCCCGATATTGACCCAGATATTGCTGGGGGAAAAAAAGCTAAATGACTTATTTTAATGACAGATGGAAGGACACATACGACTTTATTAAGTAGGTGAGTAACCAGAACAGAGCATACTGCACACTGTATGGAAAAGAATTTGGGATTGGGCAGGGTGGAGAAGGAGATAGGAAACGACATATAGAGACTAAACCTCACAAGTCCAGGATGAGAAAGGAAAATACCTCTAAATCAATCAAAAGTGTTTTTTTTCTCCTGTATTCCTTAAAAGACATCAATGCTCAGTTGAAATTAGAGACCACTGAGTTAGCTTGGGCATGCCACATGAATGAACATGCATTCATTTATTGTTTCCTTGATTGCTCTATGAAACTGAGTAAAGTTATATTTCCTTATTACAGAGGTTGTAGCTAAAATCTCCTGTGGGCAAACAAAAGGGGAAAATTTTACAATAGATGTTTTGGCCTCTTATAGTGTACAATAGATTCTGTCAGATCTTACCAGCAACCCTGCTTTCTGCAGTATATCAGGTGATGTGTCAAAAATGGTGCCCCTTAGCTGTTAGGTACTTTGATTTGAAAAATGGAGTTTCAGATTGTCTTCTTGATTTCTACTGAAATCTTAATAAAACCATGGAAAACATATAAGACTGTTGATACCTTGTCCAAATGTAAATCATACTTTGCTCATCAATCTGCCTATTCAGCAGACAATGTGAATGTACATTTTGGCAAATTCCATCCAGTCTATAAAGAAAAAGAAAAAGACCTTACCTGCTAAATGATCTGCATATCTTGTACCCAACACTGCTAGAAAGGGGCACGATTTGCTTGCCTGTGGTATAGAGGCTTTTTTAATGAAAGTTTTTGGCTATTTTCAAATTTCATCAAAAACTACAAAAGTACTTAATGAGAATTTTGACTTTATAGAAATGGAAAGCACCTCTTTAGACATGGGTATCATTGTTGTCAGCCATAGATAAGACATTAAAGGCCAGGTGCAGTGGCTCATGCCTATAATCCTAGTACTCTGGGAGACTGAGACGGGAAGATTGCTCAAGGTCAGGAGTTTGAGATCAGCCTGAGCAAGAGCGAGACTATCTCTACTAAAAATAGAAAGAAATTAGCCAGACAACTAAAAATACATAGAAAAAATTAGCTGGGTGTGGTGGTGCACGCCTGTAGTCTCAGCTACTCAGGAGGCTGAGGCAGAAGGATCCCTTGAGCGCAGGAGTTTGAGGTTGCTGTGAGCTAGGCTGATGCCATGGCACTCTAGCCCACGCAACAGAGTGAGACTGTCTCAAAAAAAAAAAAAAAAAAAAAAGACATTAATTAAAATGTTGGCCTGCCATAAAATCATATAGTGTGGGACAAAAAAGGTATCTGTTACTCTGCTTGGGTTGCGGTAACAAAATCATAGACTGGACAGCTTAAATAAGAGGAATTTATTTGCTCATGGTTCTGGAGACTGAAGGTCCAAGAACAAGGTGACAGCAGGGTTGGCATCCGGTGAGAGCCCTCCCCTTGAGTTGCAGGTGTCTGCCTTCTCCCTGTGTGCTCATGTGACCTCTTCTTTGCTTATGCAAGGGGAGGGGCTGGAAGAATTGAGCCAACTCTACTGTCTCTAATCCTATCAGGGCCCCACCCTTATGACCTCATTTAACCTTAATTATTTCCTTACAGGCCCCGTCTCTAAATACAGTCACACTGGGGGTTAGGGCTTTAATGTGAATTTTAGGGACACAAATATTCAGTCCATAGCAATGTCCCCTTTTAATTTGGAAATATATTGAGGATTAGAATGAAGAAAAAGTACAGTAAAACAAATGTGTATGCTGTTTCTCCAAAACTGTTTGATGGTCTTTGAAGGGCCATTAAGAAGCCTGAAAAAGGATAAACTGACTACACTTGAGTCATCTGATGTTTTGTGTCAGTTGTTACATGAACTCATATGACAAAAAATTACTTGATGTTTAGAAGTAAGACAACTTCAGAGCTACAAAAACTATCACCAGAAAAGGACAGCCAAGATAAACAAGATTTTTTTTCAATATCTTTATTAAAAACTATAACTTATTTAGAATACAACTTCAATTTCACAAGATCAAATTACCTTCATGCTGTTCTTCACATGATGAATCATCAGAATTCAACGCCAAGCAGTCCTGCACAAGCACATATAATGCTTCTGTCTGCTCACATCCTGTTGGTCAGAGTTAGTGGAGCAAAGAAACATGCTCTGCTCACAGCAGGGAGAAGGGGAGTGAATATTTGCTGAACATCAATATAAATGACCTCAGCCCCCTTTAAGAGCTTTTTGTGGTCACCACCCAATGACTTCCATTTACTTCTTACTGGCTTTTCCTTTTTGCAAGGGAGGTTGTGAAATATATAATATTTTTTAGCTGAGTATACTGCTGTCCTCTAAAATAGAGGAATTCAGTGAATGAAGAAAAATGAGGATATAAAGTGGATGGTAGCATTCTCTGCTGCAAAATAAATTTCTTTCTCATTCATCATTCATGGATTGTCAAAAACAAATGCTTTTGACAGTTTACCATGAGAAAAGCCCTGTCCTGGATGATGTAATTTACATGAGCACATGATGTAACTTACATGAACCCAGGGAGGCTGGCTGGGCAGGAAAGATGGTCCTTACTTGTCCCATGAAGAGCCTGAAGCTGGTGGAGGGGAAGTTGCTTTACTGAGGACCCAGGCTTTGTGCGTGGTAAATTCAGTTTTGAACCTCAGTCTTCCATCTCATTTCTTTATTCAGAGGCATTTACCTAGTAGCTACTTGGTGCCAGGAAGATGGAGACAGAAGGCTCAGAACGATCCCTTCCTCCAGGGAGGAAGAGACAAAGTAGACATTATTTGCAAGAGTAACTTGAGGGGACATGCTGGTTGAAGGTCATCCAACTGTTGGATGTAGACTCCAAGCCCAGGACTCCCCAACAAGGAGCCTGCAGGCTCTCAGGTCCTGCCTCCACTGTGCCACTGTCAGCAGTGGGCGACCCAGGGGACAAGAAGGCACTGCCTGTGCCTACAAAGGAAAGAGGTGGGAATCAGCCACTTACTCCAGCGAATTTAACAATCATTAGTTCTTAAGGAGAAAAACTGTTCATTATTGAGGACCTGCTGCAGTCAATGGGTTTTCCTTCCAAACTGTCCTTGGGAACTGAGCCCAAACAAAGTGAAGACGTGCCTTTTAAAAAGACTTATCTTTCTGAGACTTTGTAGGGGAGTTTGGCAGTTCGGGCGACCCTCAGCGGGACCGCAGGGTGGCAGCATACACACTGAGCACCCCCACACCTGAGAGGCAGGATGGGCCCCGCGACCAGGCTCTCCCTGGCGCCCCTCGCCGCCCAGCCTGGGCGCATCACCCGGCAGGCCGGCGGGCGGGGCGGGGCGGGGCGGGGCCCATTCCTTTCCAGCACCTGGCCCCCTGCTCCAGACCGCCGCGGCTGGCCAGGGCTTTTATTATGAAAGGAGCTCCCCCTCCCGCACTTTCGGGGAAATGGGGAGGCTGGGCCGGGCCGTGTGGCAGGGACTTTGCAGACTCAGCAAAGGTCGCGGCAGATTCCTGAGGCTCGCAGATCCCCGCAGGTCCCGCGTGCGTTCCGGCCAGCAGAGCATCACACATCGCTGCCCGGGAGCCGGCGCGGGCCGCTCGGCGGCAGGGACGGTGCGGACCTCCAGCCCGCGAACCCCGCCCAAAGCGCGCATCCTGGGGAACAGCGAGCCGCGGCGCGGGGAGCGGCGGGATGAGTCCGGGAGCGGGCTGAGCGCGCCCGCCGGGGAGCCAGCCGGGCCACCGCGGAGGACATGGTAGGACCTGGGGCGCGGGGGGGGGGGGGCGCGAGCGTTGCGGTGGCCGCCCGACAGGTGGCCGCGAGCGGCGCGCACCGGCTGTGCACGCGCGGAGCCTGCGCCGCTTCCCGGGGCTGGAGTTGTGCTCTGAAAGCTGCATGGGGCGACAGCGGCTTTCATTTCTGCCCCAGAACTGGGGGCGATGGGCTTCACTGTCGCCCTCGGCGGTGAGGACCTTGATAAGGCGCCTTCCATTGCCCAACCCGCACCCCTTGGCTGAGCCGGAACCCACGGGCTTCTCCGCACAAACTTCATGCCATCCGCGGGCAGGGAGAGGGGAGGATTCCATGGGCCACGCAAGGCAGCCTCCGATGGGTGAGGCGCCTTTGAAGTCACTGTTATCCTCTTAAAAGTGCATGTGAAGTTTGTCCTGTGGTCTATAGCTTAGCTATGTATTAATATTAAAAAATATGCCTTACATTTATTACCATTGAGTTAAATCAGCTCTGATAAGGTTCCAGTGCTCGGTTTCAGTGCCCCACCCCCCTCCATAGGGCATACGTGGGAGCACTGGTCGCTCTGGGGTGTCACTGATGAAGCCAGGGGCCTGTGGATGAGGCCCTTCCATTGGTAAACCTCAGGGTCACTAACAGGCAGAAAAGATAAACCCTTTGAGAATGTGGCCAAGGCCACTTAGCTAAAACACACCTGTAAGCCAGGGGAAGGGGCCTCCCTCAGGTCTGGCTGCAGCTAAGGCTTCCCCTGGGCAGAAAACCCTTGCAGCCCAGCCCGCCTCTGCAGTTCCCTGGGCTCCCTTGTCTGCTTCTATGCCCGCCCCGCCGCTTTCCTCCCCTCCTGTCTCCAAGCTCACCAGAGATGCTTCTTGGGGAGTTTGGCTGTGGGCCTGGAGTTTAGAAGGCCGATCTACTACAGGGTGTAGTAGGGTCTAGGTGAGAACAGCTCCCTACTTGCCATGGGGCCCTGGCAGGTGGCAGGACCAGAGGTGGAGGGCTGGTCCCAGGAGCTGGGAGCTCAGGGAAGGGTCCCTTTGAAGCTAGGAGAGAGTGTGTGTGTGTGTGTACGTGTGTTTCGCCTTCCCCATATAACACCCTTTCCCCAATCCTCGTAGGTTTCTTCCTCAGAGATGCTGAAAAGAAAGGAATATGGAAACTTAAGCTTTAAAAGGGAGAGTAATTGGAGGTCAAGAATGTGAAACTGAGAAGTGTGGGAGTTTTTTTCTGCTACAAATTCCCTATTTAGGGGCAAGAGTGTTGCAGGAAGAGCGCCCCCCCCCTTGCCCTCCACTCCGAGTCTCCTGGCTTTACAGGTGGCTGTGGCTGAGCCTCTGTGGCTGAGACAGAGTGCACGCAGGGGAGAGGGGACCTGACTTCTACTCATCCATGTGTCTGCCCCATTGCCAGCGTGAGCTTCCCGTCCTGTGAGCCAGCGCAGCCTCTCGGCTTCACACCCTGGCCTGGGTTCCGGGGCTGTGTTAGGAAGAGGACTTGAGTCAGCATTTCACTGTGTCAGGGTTCACTGGCTAGAGGCAGGGGCCGGATGGGCAACCTCTGGCAGTGAGATGGCTTTGGAGAGCTGAAGGATCAGCTTTGTTTCTCTGTCCGAATGAAGGGTCTTGTGCTGCAGAGGACTTGGGGGCCCGTGGGACAGCCTGGCACTGGCTAGAAACAGCATGGGAGGAGACAGGAGCAGCGAATCCTTTGGGGGCCTTAGTTTCCTCCTCAGTAAAACGAGAGATTGGACCAGAGGCCTTTCAGCCTCCAAAATTGAGTCCTGTGTGAATACTTCTGAGGCTGAGCCTGAATCCTGGCGTTGGAGTGTACTTAGCACGGATTACCGAAAAGGCATGAGGAAGAAGTGGTTCTCAGCCCCCGGTTCCGCTGCTCCCTTGGCCAAATCCGGTGGGACCCAGACTAAGGGACTTTTTTCAGGCTCTGCAGGGGATCCCAGTATGCAGCCAGTGCAGAGAACCACAAGGCTAGAAGGCTGAGGGAATAGGGAAGGCTGGGGTTGAAAGCTGTACTCCCAAGATATCCCGATATTACATCTGTAGAGTCATCATTCCTTGAGATATTCCTAAAATAGGATTTGGGAACTGACACATGCAACCTGCCCCTCTTGGAGGGTCCTACCATAGAGTAACCTCTTTTAATTCATTAAACTGAGACGTGAACTTGCCTGACTGGTTTGAATATGATAGCCTTCATCCAGTAGTGCCTTAACACTGTCCTATCACTGATCCAAGGTACACCAGCTGGGAAACTCTGGGTTAGAGATATGAAACCAAAAGTCTGGAATCCTTAAGTGTCTTTTTGGAAAAAACAGAACATTGAGCTGTAGGAACATTTTTGATCCTCCTAAGGAAATGTGAGTTATTGCCAAGGCTTGGTGTGTATATTTCTAAAATTAAGATTGGGACACTTGTCAGTTTATTTCCTTGCAACAATAGTCGGAGGCTCGATGTTTGCCAAGGATTTGGAACTTGGATGAAAAATACTGATGGAAGAGTCAAAACTATTACTGCCAACTTAAAAAAAAATGTTTTCCTCCCAATTTTGGGGATATATATACAAGTTTTACAGGTACCATGATTATCATTTTGGCTCTTTTAAAATTCTTTTTGAGTATTATTTTGAAGAGTCGAGATTATACCAAACATGCAGTTTTGCAATCTGATTTGTTTTACTTCAGGTTATATGAAAGCATGTTTCCATTTCTACATCTCTAGAAAAATCTTCCTAACCATCCAGTTAGTGTTCATGACTGTGATTTGGATAATCATCTCCCCGTTTGTGGACATTTAGGTCACGTACAGTCTGGGGCTGTTTTAAGTGGCATGTGGCCAGTCCCAATTGTCTGCAAAATGGGCATCTGAGCGCTCAGCTAAGTGGAAATCAGACAAACTCACAAGAACAGCTGCTTCGGTCTCTTTCTCTAGCAAAGATTTTACTGCAACCCCCCTGCAGGGCCGAGAGAGTGTGTCGTGGAGGCAGTTTCCTCTTGTCTGTCTTTGCCGTGTGCTGCAGGTGTGCCCATGCAGGCAGAGGTGGGGACAGGGGGCCCAGGAGAGCCCACCTGTGGGTCAGTCCTCTTGGGAAGGACCAAGGTCTAAAATCCCTGGATGTTAAGACTCAGAGTGGAAGGAACTGAGGCCAGAGAAGGGCTGCAACCTCCTTAGGGTCACTCAGAGCTGGGCTAGG
Source organism: Mirza zaza (assembly GCA_008750895.1). NCBI lineage: Eukaryota > Metazoa > Chordata > Mammalia > Primates > Cheirogaleidae > Mirza > Mirza zaza. The sequence goes on from VSMD01021586.1 coordinate 22,724, forward strand.
GCCCAGGTCTCTTAGTTCTTCCCTTCTGCTGCCCACGCAGGGCCAGTGACAGGCACTGCAGCCTCCTCATAGACTTGCAGGATTTGGTGTGGCTTGGGGCAGCAGAGGAAAGACACAGGGTTCACGATCAGAATGGGGTTTGTGCCGGGCCAGGCCCTGGGTGGCTCTGGGTAAGCACCCCTTTGCTCTGAACCTCGCCCCCCAATCTGTAAAAGGGGTGGTATGAGGAACAAATAGAATCACGGAGGGGAAAACACTTGTTGTCCCAAAGGTGCGGTAAGAGTGTAGGTTTTATGGTGGACCTGCAAACACACACACACGAAAAGGTTTTCTTTTTTGTCAGGACCTAAAACAAATGGTGAGGAAGTCACAGATGCGGTTCATTCAATACCAGTCAAGGGGATGCTTCTGGGACCCTTCTCTAAGTATGGATGATATAGAGACAGATTTTATCCTAGAAGAGTTTTCTTGCTCCTCGAGTCTCTCTTCCCACCAGGCAGGAAAAACCCAGCCTGTAGGAAAAACCCACTTCTGTTCCCCTGGGTCTCCTTGCTGAGCACCGCTACCTGGATGAAGGTGTGGCCCTACAGGCCCCTGGGGTCTAATGCTGGGGTGAATCCTCCTGCCCACAGAGAGTCTCCAAAGTTCCCAGGCTTAGCTGAGGAAGAGGTTAAACCAGATTTGGAATCAGAACAAGGAACCTTGAAATCTGGCCCTTGGAGTCTGGGAGAATTTGACACCTTCTCTCTTGTGGGCACCTCCCTTATCTGGAGCCCCTGCTGTACCCAGCAGCAGGGATGGGCAGGCATGGGCAGGGAGCAGGGGATTTTAACACATTAAGTGCCATGTGAGTTGTATTTAACTCACGATAGTTTTGAGCCTGGCCTTGTGAAACATACGTGACTCACACCATCTCTACCTTGGGAGCCACAAGGTGTATAGGCAACTCAGCTGCCATGCGGTAGCATACAAGCTACCTGGTGGGTGGCCCCAGGGCCAAACCCTGCAGTTGGTTCATGAAAATCCTACTTGTTGATGTTCTTATTGTTACAGTTCATATTGATGATTTAATTGCATATAACAAGTGCACAGAAAACAAAAAAATAACAAAGTTTTCATTAAATTAGAAAAGATCATTTTGTTTTTGAAGTTTTTGTTCTATTTTTGCAATAAAATACTGTGACCCCAAGGAAAAACTTTTTTTTCTAGTGTGGCAGTCAATGTGTTAAACAACGAAGAGGCCCAACTAGACCAAGTGATGGTTGGTCCAAAAAACAGTGGGGGGGGGGGCGTGCAGAACTAGGCCTCACAAAGAGATTAGTTCTGCAGTTGTTTCAGGGGCCAGCGAGAGAACAGGCTTGAGCTGGGCCCAAGACGCTGGCAGCAACTCGGAACAGGCCTGGGAGACTCTACCAGCGGCACCAACCCAACACAGAGGGCATCAGTTTCCACTGAAGCGTGGTTGCTGCGGAGACCTGGGGCTGTCTTTGCTTGGGTCCTCTAGTGATGTGACTGCTAAAGTCTTTCCCTCCAGGGAGTTTGGGGTACAGTGACTGTGTCCTCTGGATGTGTGAGCACAGGCCTGTGTGTGAAGGGCCACTTGGCCTGGGAGTGAGGGTGGGAGCCATGGTTGTGGGGAACCCCAGGCTGGAGTCCACCTCTCCTCACACACACACACATGCATGCTCTGGGGAGTGGCCTGGTCTTGCCCTATTCCCCAGGGCCCAGCCTTATGGCTCCCGAGCTGCTGGCTGAGTGCAAGGTGGGACGTGCTGTAGGATAGCAGCGAGGGAGTCCCGGGGTCAAGGCGGGAAGAGTGGAAGAGCAGCGGGAGGGGACGTGGAGGAGGAGGACACAGTAGGGGGCTCCCCTGGTCTCTAGGCTCCCACTGGTTCCGAAGGAACAGGTGTCTCCTGGGGCAGGGGCTGAGTCTTATTCCCACGTGGCTTTGGAATTCCTGAGTGGCATATTCAGAAGACGGAGAAAGGGGAGTTAACAATCCGCAATCTACGTGTTAAATGTGTGTTATTGTCCCCTCCTCTCCCTGCCACCTTGCCATGCATTCAGTCATAAAATGCCCGATTAAAGCCAGACATCGTGTAGGGCAGAAAATACAAAAATAAAAAAGACATCCCCAACCCTGGGGAGCACATAGTCTAAGCAGGCTGCGTGTGTGTGGGTGTGTGTGTGTGCATGCGTGTGTGCCTCTGAGTCTGCGTGTATAGGGCAGGAGCAGGTGGTAGGATCGGGGGAGAGGGAAGCACAGAGAAATATCTCGGTCCTGGGGGCTAAATGTTCTGTTGAGGATGCGGAAAAAGGGTGGACCCAGCCTGAGGAGTGAGGGGGCCCGAGGAGGCTCCAGGACGGGGAGTATCCAAGGACGACCTGGATTTTGTCAAGAGGGGAAAGGAGAAGCCACTACACGTCTGTTAGTATAGTTAACAAGTGAAAGGAAACACCCTGACCACACGGCGTGCTGGCCAGGATGCAGAGCAACTGGAATGCCTGGACCTGAAGGGTAGAAGCACAATGACGTGGCCACACTGGAAAACAGTTTCTCAGTTTTTTAGTGAAGTTCCACATGCACTTAGCACACAACCCAGCAATCCCAGTCCTGTGTGTTCATGCAAGAGAAATGCATGTCTACACAAAAACCTGGATGCAAATGTCTATAATAGCTTCATAATTGTCCCAAACTGGGAACAACCCAGTGGCCCCTCAGTTGTAGGTCAGCTAAACAAACCATGGTGTATCCAACCATACCATGGACTACTCCTTCGGAATGGAAAAGAACAAATTATTGATCCACGCAGCGGTGTGGACGGCCTTCATGGGCATTTTGCTGAGTGGAAGAAATCAGTCTTAAAAGGTTACATACTGTGTGATTCCATTTCTGTGACATTCTAGAAAGGGCGAAACTGTTGGGTTGTAGAGCAGGGCAGTGGCTGTAGGGGTTAGGGGTGGGGGAGGCTATGACCACAAAGGGACAGCAGGAGGGAGGTTTGTGGAGTGTGGCGCGCTGTGTGCTGGTTCTGGTGGTGGTTACATGAATCTGTACATGTGTTGAAACTCGCAGAACTGTGCACAAAACTTCTAGTTTTACTGTATGTAAATTTAAAAATAATGTGACAACAAGAAGAGGGAAAGGCATTCTAGCAGAAGGAACGGTATGTGCAAACCCCTGGAGGCAAAAGGAGCTGTTACAAGAGGGAGCTGGGTGGGGACGGCAAGGGGAACCTCAGAGAGGGGCCGGGGCAGAGCCCGTGCTGTCGTCCTGAGGGTGGGGAGGACAACGGAGGGGCTTGGGAGCTTGGAGAGGTGGTTTGTGTGTGGGAGTCAGAGAGCCATTCTGGGGGCCAGGAGGAAGGGGGCCGGGCGAGGGGAGTGGAGCGTCTGGGGCGTGATCCAGGCGGGCAGGACGGAGGGCTGGGCCCTGTAGCTGCCTGGAGGGAGCAGGCAGGAGGGACATGTGGGCAGGAGGGCCGCCCTGTCCTTGGTGATCTCGGATGTGGAGCTCAAGAGCAGGTCAAGAGTGACTCTAGTTTCTTGTTCCGGCTTCTGGATGTGCAGGTCTCTGTGTGCCTTCCTCCTCTCCTCATCTTCATTTTTATTTTTCTTTTCCTATCTCTTTATTAGTTACACTTTAAAGTACTCATGATGTAGAAGTAACTTATTTAAAAATGATACTAATTATTTTAATACTATAAAATAGATCACTATGTTATATTCTTAAGAGCGATGGTGAAATGTTTGCTATTTCTCTCTTAATCCTCTCAATTGGCTTTGTGCATGTTATGAGCATAAAAGAAGGATAGAGATAATTCCCATAATAAATGAGTACATGTTATTGGTGTCACCTTGCCTGTGGTCCCTGCTGCCCTCTGCCAGCCAGTGTAGCCACCTGGCCCCTTCCTCCTGGCCTCCAGCATAGGTGACCACCCCTGCTGGGGGTGGGCAGGGGCTGCGGCTGCCATGTCCCTCCTAGCCCAGCTCCTCTGCCTGCCATGGGCTTGGGTTTCTGCTAAGTGGCTGCGGCAGAAGGGGCTGTGTCGCATGCTGTTTACCCGTGGGTACTTTTTGTTTGGCTTTGAGGGTGTTTGCCCTCAGTGAGCAAACAGCCCCTCTCAGGACCATCCGGAGAACTCACATCCTCCCATCTTGGCCGGGATGGCGGGTTCCTGGTTCTGTGTTTAGGAGCCAAGTCAGGTAGGCATTTTCCTAGAAATGCCATCAGCCAAAGAACTGGTCAAAGACAGCAAGCAGAGGGGACAAGACTAGAAGACTGAAAGGGAGAGAAAAAAAAGAGAAGAATCAGAGGCAGAGACGTCGGGCGCGAGGTGACGAGAGTGAGGTGCAGGGACAAAGGAGACCAGCTCTGGAGAGCTGTCACCCGTGGGTGCTGTGTGGGATCAAGTGGGAGTTCCCTGCCACCCCCGAGCACGCTACATGGTGCGGGCTCCCGGGCTGCGCTGGGCATGCTGTTCTGAGCCTCGTCCCGTCAGCAGTGTCGCCTGTTGGCAGAGCAGCAGAGCAGCAGAGCAGCACTGTTTTCCGCTGGCCTGGCTGGCACACTTCACAGCTTCACAGACCCCGGAGCCATCCCGGTGTCAGCCGTGTGCTCCTGCTGGGGAAACGCTGGCAGCAGGACAACCGTGCTGTGTCCCGCTGGCTGGTCTTGCCTCTGTCCAGACTGGTTTCGAGCCAATGCCGTGAGATAGCATGCAGTGCACTGGCCACTGGGAAATTCTCAAGACATCTGGCATGGATTTAACAAGTTGCTTTAGTGCCTTTAAATGCTTGGTGACATGTTTGACATGGGAAGGGAAGACCCAGATGCGGTCAAATCTGTAACATCAGAGGGCCGTAATCTCAAGAAGTGCAGGATCTACAGGCCTCTTCATCCTTTTCACCAAAGGAGGTGACGGAACTGCAGCCCCAGGGAAATGGGAGGACCTTTGCCGGCCAGGAGAGGGAAGGGAGAGGGCCGGGAGACAGGGTGGAGGAGAGGCACAGAGCTTGTTCCTCCAGTCCTCAGGGGAGGTGTTGGGCGATGGGGTCCGCAGGGTCACTTTCTGTCTCCTGCTCTGTGCTATCTCCTCCTTCTAGGGCTTCCTTTCTGTCTGTCTGGTCTCCCCTTTTAGGGCTCTGATGCTGTCGATTCTTTTTGGCGAATGTGGGGTTGAGGTAGGATTCTTAGAAACTTGTTCTTTTAAATATTGTTGCATCTTCTCCTCCTGACTGAATCACAGAAGAACTTTTCATTGATTTTCCTTTTGGGCCTGATAGTGCTTTGAACTGCTCTTTTTGTATTTCCCCTTCTCTTTCTTAACTACAAGAGCAATACCCGCTTGTTGTGGAAAATCCCTCCTGCTTTGGGGTGTCCTTGGAGGGGTCTCTGGGTGGTGCTCCCTGTGCTAGAGCCGCAGCACAGTCAGCGGCGCCTGCTGGTTCGCTGCATGGTCAGGGGCCTTGTGCCTTCGCCCCTGGAGGGAAACTGTGACCAGCTTCCCAGAGTGCTGCTCTCTGGTCGCTCCTGGAACAGCAGCGGTGGTTGTCTATGGCAGAGGGAGGCAGGACAAAGGGAAGCCAAATTTATAAGTTTGGTTGGCAGAGAGGCCTGCCATGTGCCCAGGCACTGTGCGAGCACTGGAGTGAGATGAGCACGCCCCAGGGCCCCTGGGAGTTCCCAGGCTGGGGGAGCACGGTGCAGGCCTACTCCATGACGAGTATGGTGACAGCATACCAAGTGTGATGTTCTGTGTCCCAGGCATGTCGTGCTGTGGGTCAGTTGTGTTGTTCTGCCGGCCAGGTATGACTCCACCTTTTGTGAATGGGGAAACTAAGGCTCAGAGGCGCCTAGGGCTTTGCCTGAGGTCTTATGGCTGGGAAATGGTAGGGTCAGGAGCTGCACCCAAATCTGAATGAGACCAGGCTGGTATCTGGGACCAAGGGCGGGATGAACATGCATGTAAATGGTGGGGGGAGTTCTCTCATTCTTCTCACCCCAGCCAGTGGGGAGGAGGCCTGGGGTCGCCTGGACATGACGAGGTAGAAGCAGTGGGCGTGGGGGCCGTGCCAGCTATTCATTCCCTCTACATAGATTCACACAGACACACACGCTTGCTCGCACACATCCACTCACTGCATGCACTTACGTCCGTGATTCACATGCTCATACATACAGCCACACCCTCACACCGACACAGACGCCCACACTTACACACTGGCATTCTCGCACACACTCACACTCCCTTGCACATTTGCACACCCTCAGAGCAGCCGCAGAGGTGCTGCCTGGGCTCACAGAGCCCAGCTCTGAAGCAGGAGTGTTTGGCAGGGGGGAAGGGCCGGAGCCAGCCTCGAGCTGTGCCCAGGCTGTGGTGGGGGCACTGGAGTCCTGCTGCCTAGGTGCCTGGGCGCAGGGGAGGTGGAGGCTGCAAGGCAGTTTGAGGGCTGGAGGCTGGCATGGCCAGTGAATGGCCACTTGGATGTCCATGCCTATGCTGGAAGCAGGGTGGGCGGGACACACAGGCCTCTTTCTGCAGGACAGAGTGGCTCTGTTGTCTGTACACACAGAGGCTCAGTGTGTGCCTCCTGGAGGACCTGGACCCCAGCTCTGGGACTGGCCACCGGCAGGGCTGCTTCCTGGACAGCAAGGGTCCTTGCTCCTAGTCTGCCCGCCCGTCTGGCTACTGTCTGTTCTTAGAGTCAGTTACCACGTTTTGACCCACCCCCTTCTCCTGCCGCTCAGGATCCTTCTGCAACTACAAAGATACTATTGTACCCCTTTCTTTCAGAACATTCTGCCTTGAAACTCTAGTTAAAATCCTTTCATCTCCCTTTTGGCTGTCTGGGCAGGGGCACCTGCACAGTCACTTCTCGAGGAGCCAGGAGAGGTCCCTGGCTCCAGTTATCCCCCTGGCAGTGGCCCAGGGGGCCTGGGTTTAGACCGTAGTTGTCACAATACCTTACTTGGTGCCGTCTTAAAGCATGAAGAGTTCAGAGGGTGAGTTCTAATCAGAACTGAATCCAAACCCTGCTCGCCACCTTGGGCAAGTCAGTGAACCTTTAACCTCTCAGCCTCAGTTTCCCTGGAAGATAAGAGGGCCCCCTTGAGGGGACGTATGTTCCATGCTGTAATGGGCATAAAGCATGTTGCCTGATAGCACATAGTAAGTGCTCAGTTAATGGGAACTGGGCTAACATGTTCCTTAGACAACAGACAGGGCTGGAGATGGGCCTGGACCGCTGGGACCATCAATAGGATCCTCAGTGCATCAGGAGGGCAGGAGCGGGGAAGCCTTGGACTCCAGCTGCACGGGGGGTTTTGAGGAGGGGATGTGTGCTGCAAGGGGACTGCCCTTGTATCAGCCCTGAGGATCCATCCTGTGATGGGGAATTAGAGGAAGGTGGATCAGGAAGAGGAAAGGTGTGCCGGGTCCAGGGGTCCTTGCCAGGTCCATGTGTAGAATTTAGGGAAGCTCTAAACTTGATTTTAAAAAGTTACATCTTTATTTTCACTAATCTCTAAGCGAAATTCAGTCTTTCTTCAATCATGAATGTAGACATTAATGACAGCAGTGTCAGTAAGAACTGTGACTGTCACCAAGAGTAGTCGCAGATGTCTTATGTCATGCCAGTGGATGCATGCATGTACTTTGAAATATGGCCTTTACTCATTGCTGCTTTGAACGTGCCTTTGGTTTTTTTTTTGTTTGTTTGTTTTTGAGACAGTCTCACTCTGTCACCCCATGTAGAAGAGTAAAGTGGTGTCATCATAGCTCACTGCAACCTCAAACTCCTGGGCTCAAGCGATCCTCCTGCTTCAACCTCCCAAGAAGCTGGGACTATAGGCACATGCACCAGTACACCTGGCTAATTTTTCTATTTTTAGTAGAGATGGGGGCGTGCTCTTGCTAAGGCTGGTCTTAAACTCCTGAGGGAGTAAGTTCTCAAGGGATCCTCCTGGCTCGGCCTCCCAGAGTGCTAGAATTACAGGCATAAGCCACTGTGCCCAGCCTGTATTTGTTATTAGATATATGAATAGATGTTATTACTTAATGTGTTAATGAATAAGCACATATATGATTATATCACAAATTTATTTTGGGGAATATTTTGATAACTATATTTCTGTGTGATTGATTCCCTTTGTAACCTGATGGCTTTCATTTTACACATTAAAAAGAAGCATCATGAGAAGGTTCTACAGCTTCACCAGTGGCCAGAAGGGTCTTTGGAACCAAAAGCCTTGAGAACCCCTGGCTCTGTGCTGATATTCATCAGGGTGATCTGAATTTTGGAGAGTACCAGAAGCGCACTTGCCTACAGGTGTCTTTCCTCAGCCTCCACTCCAGGGCCTTTAAAAAATAATCACCAACAAACGTGTAGTCTATGCGAGGCATTGTTCTGAATACTTTCCCCTCAGGAGTACTAACAGCATATTGTATTGTAGCTACAACATACCATGTTGTTATGGTACAACGACATAACAACAATGCCAGAGCATTGGTCTTTGTAGCTTTCTTATTGATTATCTCATTGAGTCCTTAAGACCTTTAAGGATTGAGGGTCCATTAGACCCATTTTAGAGATGAATAATAGAGGCTCAGTGATGCTGAGTCATGCAGTTGGTGGTATGAAGGACTTCAAGGTGGGCTGGGCCCTCCCACCACAATGTGATGCTCTTTCCACTCAGCCACCCTGAAAGTTCTCGTGCTGGGACTCAGCCCTTTCATTCTGATATCTAGTCTTTGCAAATTTTCTGTTGTTAATGAAAGCAAATTTCCTTGGAAATCAGCTTGTTGCATATAGTGTTGCCCTGAGGGTCTGGGCCCAGGAGCATCCTGTGTAGACAGAGGCGAGAGCAGGGCAGGGCTGGAGCTGGAGGCCTGGGCAGGGGATAGCCCCAGGGCAGGTGCGAGGGCAGGAGACTTGGTGGCGGGTGTTGGAGCCGGGTGGGAGGATTGGGAAGGCCAGTGCCGGGGAGGACGCACTGATAAGGAGGGCGAGCTCCGAGGCCCAGTTTGACTTTCTGTGCATTTTGCTCAGGGAGTCTCCAAAACACATGTGGGGGGCTGAGGAAGCCCCCACTTCTGGAAGTGTCTGAGGCAGTTCGCTGCTTGGGACTTGGCCAAGAGGGCATGTCGTAGACAAGCAGAGCATTTTCTTTGGGTCGTGAACACGGATACCTGCTCCTCTTCCCTGACTCCGAGAGCATCCATGTGTTACTGCCAGGCACCGCCCGTTGTCTCTTGTCTTGGACTGCAGCCTTCTCCCTAATTTCCAGAAGGCAGTAGCCCCAACGCACACCGTATCCCCCCCACGGCGCCCAGCACAGTGTGGATACAGAGAATGTGCACAAAAAATATTTTGGTCAATCGGTAGCCTCCTCAATCTCTCAAGAGTGGCTCCACAGAACTTTCTAAGACAGGGGTCCTCAAACTTTTTAAACAAGGGGTCAGTTCGCTGTCCCTCAGACTGTTGGAGGGTGCACACTGTGGGCCCGGGACGAATCGGCTGCTAAGCAGGACAGGCAGGGGCGGCAAAAACACCCGGAGTACGGGATAAATGTGCTAGGCGGCCCACATGTGGCCCGAGGGCCGTAGTTTGAGGACGCCTGCTCTAAGATGATGGAAATGTTCTATCCTATGCTGTCCATGTAGCAGCCACCACTCGCAGGTGGCGTCGAGTACTTGACATGTGGCCAGTGCAACCAGGAATGGAAATTTTTAATTTTCATTGATTCCCATGCAAACAGTCTCACGTGGCTGTCACAGTGGTCAGCGCAGCCCTGGCCCAGGAGATGCGCGGGGCAGTGGCGAGGGGGCCCGGCTGCTGCGTAAGGGACTGAAGCGGGCTGAGTGGAATGGAGACGGGTCGCCGAGCTGTGGTCAGAGCAGCGTTCATCTCCTATGAGAATAACAAGGCAAAGGGGATGCCAAAGGCACCCATGCTTCCCGTGGGCGCTAGGAGACGACAGGGAGTGGTGGGGCCTGTGGTGAGCGCAGGGAGCACGTCCCTGAGCCAGAGCCACACCCTACCCCTGCCACGTGGGAACATGGGGCCCGCAGTGTGACTAGAACCTCCCCCTTTTCAGGGGAAGCTGAAATCTGGATTTTTTTTATGTTGAAATAGCCTGGATTTTAAACATTGGCTCAAATTTATCCAAAATATTTCAGGCCAAACAGAGCACATCTGCTGGCCAGATTTGGCCTGTGGATCTCGGTTTACAAACGTCCCCAGGTCTAACCCTGCCTGGGTCCACACCATGCCCTGGGGACTGGGGTGCATGCATGCAGGGCACAGGGCAAGGTGGATGTTGTCTCCATTGGCTCAGCCTCCCCCGTTGTCACGAGTTTGGTCGGAAGAGGGGAGAAGTGTGTCTGGAAGACACAGACCCGCCCCTCTTGCCTTCTCCGGGGCTGCCTTGGCCTCTGAGCAGCCAGAGAGTAGAAATCTCTGGAAGATTGGAGAGGAACAGCCCAGACAGAAACTTGCTTAGTTTTTTCAGCAGCAATCCCCTCCCCCTCCTGACCCAACCCCACTGCCAGGTCTGAGAGAAAAATGTGTGGCTGTTAATACAAAGGCAGCCAGAGAAAATTTCCAGCAAATGACAGGGTCTCCAAATCCCGTCCGCCTTTGGTGTTCCCACACTGGTGCTCTTGTGAGCTGGGACAAAATGCTAATTCAGCTGTGGATGTGGAGAGGGCTCCCAGGGCCCCGACTGTAATCAGCGCAGAGACTGGAGCAGGCGACCAGCAAGAAGGGAGGGGACATAAGGGACTCCGTCCAACTTCCTCCTAACTTGGGAGCAGGCGGAGGACTCCCAGCTACAGGGCATTTGTTCCCAGCATCTCTGCCACGGAGGCAACCCCATGGGCATGGCCAGAAAATTGAGATCATGGTCACAGCCACAGTACTAATGCCGTCGAACACCGATCCAACTTAGCTGCATTGCTTGTCGGACCCTGTTTTTAACGCTTTACCTGCAGCCCATCATGTAACTCTCATGGTACTTAGAAGAGTGATTTTATTTTTATGAGTGACAAGTCACATTCTTTTCTCACCACAATGTCACCACTATAGGAGGGGTTTTGTTTGTTTTGTCTGTGATGTATCTTTTCTGCCGGGAGCAGTGCTCTGGCTCAGGAAATATCTGCTCGATGAATTAATGAATGGGCTGCCTCTTGAGGGAGGTGCTGTTATGATCCCCATTGTACAGATTGAGGCCAAGGTCACACAGCAAGGACGCTGTGGAGTTGGAATCAACACCCAGGCAGCCTGGCTCCAGGCCCGTGTGTTGGTAACAGCTGCTCTAGGCTGGGGATGGCAGGAGGCCCCAGGGACCTGCCCGCCTCCCTTGTGCGCTCAGAGATGGAACCTATCAGACAGCTTGGGGACTGGAGAAAGGTTGTGGTTCTGTAGACAGGGACTAGGTGGGGCTCTCTGGGACCATTTGGATATGGGATGCTCAGTTCCTGGCTGAGCCTGTGCCCCATGGACCTTGGGCCATGCACATTGAGCCTGATGACTTGTGCTCTCCCTGGAGAATGTGCACAAACTCTAAGAGGCCATTAGTCTTTCTGATGACAAGTAGGTCACTCTGGCCTTGGAGCAGAGAGCTGGCAGCTGCATGTGCTACGGCCTCTGTGCAGAACTACACATTCCATGCTCCCATCGTAGGCTGAGCAGTAAATCAGAGCCGAGGCTGGAGCTTGGGCTGGAATAATGTCCCCTCTGTGCTAGGGCTCAAGGGCCCCAGGATGGGCACCCCCACTAGCTGCTGTTCCTCAGTTGGGGCAGGAGATGAAGGATTTTCCTTCTTGTCTACCATCCACCCTCTGCAAGCCACACCTCGGGCTGGGCAACATCTGCAACTCCTTTTCAGAGAAGCACAGCAAAGTAGTTTTGTGTGTGAGTGTCTGGGGATGGGGAGGGGGTCTGGGATGGAGTGGCTGAGTCTGAGGGTGGGGTACCTCAGCAAGTCTTGCCGCTCCCACCTCTGGCTTCTGTTCCCTGCTCTGTGTTGGCCTGACTTTGCTGTTTTTCAAGTGCGAGGTGTTACATGTGCAAGCTGCTATTTTTGTGTGCATGACAGAGATGGAGAGAGAGATCTGGGATCCCCAGAGATGGGGACAATCTTCAGATTGGAAAAGAACAGACTCTTTTCTTAAGATGTGTCTCCCAAGAGCCTGTCGTCTGTGGACTGCTCAAATCCTCACTGGGTACAGACTCCCCTCCCCAGCTGTACCTCACATAACAGCTGTGCAGGGGAGCAGTGCTCCTCCTCTTCCTCCTCCTCATAGATGACATTTATCGAGCATCTACTGGGAGTCTAGAATAATTGTAAGCATTTGACAGTTGTCTCACTTAATTAGCATAATTGCCCCATAAGGCTGTGTGTTAGCCTGGTTCTCCCAGGAGACCTTGAGACAAGGCTTCCTGTGCAAGCGGTTTATTTGGAAGATGTTGCCAGAAGAGGGCAGTAGGGAGGGAGGGAAAGAGGGAGGGAGGGAGACAGGGAAGGGCTGAGATTGTTCAGGTTGCTGGGAATGAAGCCCATTTGGAAGGCCATGTGTGCGCTATCAAGCCACCACGCCTCCCTGCCCACGGATACTCCAGACGCTGGGGCGAGATGGTGCACGCCGGTGCTTCTCCTCCACAGGCACCTGCCACGTGCAGCAGCCCCCTGGGCGGAGTGCTCAGGAGCCTGGTCTTGGATCAGCTGTCACCCCAAGCCTGTCTCCCTACTGCTCCTCTTGGGGCAGCAGCAGTTGGAGGAGGAGCTTGTCTGCCAGGGCTTCGTGGCTGGCTCCACAACTGCCCCCTGACGTCCACACTCCATTCCCGAGGCGGGCACGCTGGACACGGCCCTCTCGGCACTCTTGCTGCCAGGGCCCCCTGCAGTCCCCATGGCCAGTCTTTGCAGCAGCCGGGGCAGGGGTTGTGTCAGTTTCCTACTGCTGCTAGAACCACCAAATTTAGTGGCTCACAACAACACAAATTTGTTCTCTTACGGTTTTGGTCACAAGTGCAAAATCAGTTTCACTGGGCCAAACTCAAGGTGTCAGTGGCTCTAGGGGAGGATCGTTTTGATGGCCTTTTCCAGTTCCTAGTAGCTGCCTGTATTCCTGGCTCGTTCCCCCTTCCGCTGCCTTCAGAGACCGTCATCCAGGCTCTGCTTCCGTCCTCCCGTCGCCTTCTCCTCGTCTGTATTTGTATCTCCCTCCACCTGCCTCTCATATGGACACTTGTGATTAAACTTAAAGCCACCCTCGTAAGCCAGGGTGGTAGCTTCCTCTAAAGATCCCTTAACTTCATCACATCTGCAAAGTCCCTTTTCCATGTACAGTGACATGCGCAGGTCCCGAGGATTAGGGCCCGGATGTCTTTGGGGGGCCTTGCTCAGTTTTGCACAGGGGTCGTCCAGCCTCTGCATGGAGGACCAGAGTTCTTGGGAGTGGGGGGGTGGGCTCTGTGCTTCTGGGGCCAAGTGAGACCAATGTGACTTTGCAAATGCTTTCCCACTCCCAGCTACTGAAACAAGGAAAAGCAATTGTTACTGGATATTTAGCAAGTAACTAGTGTGTTCTACCACTTCCATACTTAGATTTTCACTCTTCAGTCAAGTTCCTCTCTGAGTCTGTGGAAGGAATCTTGGGAGGAGGAGGCACTTGGAGAGGGCGTATGAACAGGGGACATTCCCCCTGGGCCCCTGGGCCAAATCAACCAGATTCTCCAGGCTTGGCCCTGGATGCTAAAGGGAGAGATGAAGGCATCTGGGGAATCTTCTCTCCAGTCAGCCTGCAAGACCATGCATTGCCACAGAATCCCATCTCACATGTCACGAGGGGAACATTCCGTGGTCTGACGCTGCATCTCTCGGTGGCATTCCTCCGTGACACTCCAGGGCAGATGGATAAGATGAAGCTGCGGTTCTCAGGAAGGCAAACAGGAAAATGACATTAGCACTTTGTCAATACTATCCCTGCCTTAGTTGTTTGGGAGTGCTGCTCCCGTGGGATTCACTGTGTAGTCATTTGACAAGTGGGTGAGGTTGTGGCACTTCAGTTTTGGTTGTAGTTGGGGACAGGATGGGGCATGGGGGACAGTGAAGACAAATTTCTCCCACTTGCTAGTTTTGCCTTTCAAAGTTGTGGCCTGGACCCATTTCCTTAACTACATCTTACATTTTCTTGAAGACAGGGAAAATTTTGTCCTTTTGGGACCTTCATGGCACCATCATGGTCTGGTGGAGACTCCCAGGTGTTTCTGACAGGAGGGAGGAGGACACGGAGCCCGTTTTCCTGCCTAGGAGGAGTGCTCTGTCCTTGACCGCTCCTCCCCTCTTCATCTCTGTCTCCTCCCCATCCACCAGGTCCACCAGTCCAGATGTCCCAGTGCTGGGGACACCTAGTGCCAGAGCTTCCCCTTGGCAGAGCTCTGTCTCCCCAGAGCCCCGACGCTGTGGGACTAGTCCAGAAAACCCGCCTGGGTCACGGGCTGTAAGAAGTTGCACTTCGAGACACCGAGGGAGGGGCGGAACCCTTCCAGCTCCTGCTTTTCTTGGTGGAACTTGATGACACAGCATCCGGGAAAGCGATCATTCCTTCTAACACTGGATGCCACAAAATGCAAACAGCGTGCGGCCACATCCAGGCTGGAATGCACTTGGCCTGGCCGCAGTGGGGCAGGAGGCCAGAGCCAAGGGCGGGCCCAGATGCTGCAACGCTGGTCTGTGCTCAGCAGGCTCGAGCAGGCTTTAGCAACAGGAGCACAAGGCACAGCCCCTGCCGGTTTGCTTGGGAGCACAAAGCTGCAGACGGGAGCTGAGGGGGAGGCACCTGACTTTAATCTCTTTCAGAGGAGGAGAACTGACATCCACGGTGAGGGGCTATAGCTGCTGACTTCCAGGAACACTCAATGTTTCCAGGAAACTCAGTGAGACACTGGAGGAGGTGAGGAAGGCAAAGGAGAAGTGGGACAGGGGCGTCTGGCGGTGTGGTTAGAGAGCTGGCACTGAGGCCTCAGGGGCAGCAATACATGTCTGCTTAGTGGCCAGCGAGAGGGCAGAGCAGCTGGCTTTGCAGGAAGAGCTTGGAGGGCTCAGGAGGCTTCCTGTGGGTGGCGGCTTCCTTGTCTTGCCCTTCCCCCTCCCCGCAGGCTCCGGTCCGGCCTGATGCCCTCTCTCCTCAACTGCCCTCCTCCTGCCTGGAATCGTGTCCCCTCGGGGCTTCTTGGCACCTGAGGCTGGTCTCTGACCCCCCCGACCACCTGCTACTGTCAGATGTGATACTGTCCTTGATTTCAGGCATCCACTGGGAGGGGAGTTTGGAACATATACCCCACGGACAAGGGGCACTAGCGTATTACATTATGATCACGTTCCTTTCCTGGGTACATTTTTGTTTCTCTGTGGCTAATACTGTTACCTAAGGCTCTGCACTTGTCCTCGAGGCCACATCAGAAGAGCCAGAACAAGCAGTTGGAGGAGACAGAAAGAGAAGTGTGTTACTTTGCTGGCAAAGGAGGAAAAATGGAGACTCTAATCTCAAAATCCAAGTTTCCTATACCTAAGCAGAAATGCTGAGCTTTCAAAGGGAGGGCCCTCAGTTCTAGCCTATTGTTGTTAAAGATTCTAATCCTCCCATCTCTGCCTCTGTGGAAGACACGGAAGACACAGCCATGACCTCTGTCCACCTGGGGGCTGGATCCAGATCTCCACCTGGCCTGCAGCTGGGCCTGGGTTGGGGCCCACAGTTCAGCTGCGCTATCTCCTATACCACACAGAGCAAAAGACGTTCCCCTGCCCCTCCCACCCACCTGTCTGTGACAGGGTGCAGGCCTCAGTTCTCAAAAAGAGTAGGGGAAATTTTAAAGAGACAGAAAACATCTTTTTGCTGTTTTGTTTCGAGGCCATGCCCTTTGTTACATACCATGTTTCCCCGAAAATAAGACCTCCCCATAAAATAAGCCCTAGCAGGACTTCTAAGCATTTGCACAATATAAGCCCTACCCCGAAAATAAGACCTAGTGATGGGCGTGGCTATGTAGCGTATCTGCACAACCCATGCATTTCGTCGAGGAGCAGTAAAGAAGATGAGCAGCCCTTCTCATCTGCCCCATTGTGACAGCTACTGTCCCAGAGGTGACTGGAAAGGTGCGGGCAGCCCCACCAACAAGGTCGGCTCCCCCTGTCAGGTCCCGGCCATCCTGTGCGTACTGCAAGCTGAGGCTTTGAGGGGAAAATAACACATCCCCTGAAAATAAGCTTAGGGTGTCTTCTTGAGGAAAACAAATATAAGACCCTGTCTTATTTTTGGGGAAACATGGTATTCCCCACTCTCAATTTTACGCTTCCGTATCTACGGGAGGAGGGGCAACTAGTGTTACAATAATTGTCCATTTTCGTTTCCTTAGTTTTTTCATATACTTATCACAAGTCAAATTCCTCCTAATAGACTCGAGCACACATCAATTTTACCTTCTTAGGAAACTCTGTGCCCCAGCGGCTTTGGCCTGTCGGCTTCTGAGCTGTCTGTTCTGGTTTGCTGCACAGCTGTTGCCTAAGGGGTGTCCCTTCACCAACATCCACGGTGTCATTCCCGTCTTTTGTGTTGATCTCCCATTTCTGCATTCCATGTCTTCCTCTCTATTTGTTTACCCCTTGGTTTTAGTGGAGTAATTTATGCAATAGCTTATTAAACATGACCCAGGAGGGGTAAACCATGCGACACATTATATGCCTGAAATTGCCTCTATTTTACCCTCACACTTGACTGATAGTTTGGCTGGATATAGAATTCTAAGGCAGAAATCATTTTCTGTCTGATTTTGAAGGCTTTGCTCAGTTGTGCTCTAGACTCTAGTGCTGCAGTAAAGGAGGCCAAAGCCTTTCTGATTTTGATTACTTTGCATCAAACTTGTTTTCCTTTCTCTCTGAAAACCTGTAAGGTGTTTTCCCCAGCGTTCTGAAATTTCACAAAGATGTGCCTTGGTCTCTCTTGCCCTGGCTTCCCAAACAGAGCCGGAGGCAGAAGGCTTCCGTGCTGTTTTCTTTTTAGGGTTGTGCAAGCTCAGGGGATACCCAAGGAGAAGCGGGGAAGCAGGAGAGGGGGTGTGGGGCTGCAGTATCGAGCTGGCTGCTGCTAAGTGCAGTTGATCGCATGCTCCTATGGACCTATCTCAAAAGCTGCATAAATTGAACTCAGGACCACTTGAATTTACCCATCGGCCCCAGTCTCCCAGTGATCTGCTCAACATAAATTTCCCTTGCTTCCAGGTTGTGCACCTCTCAGTGTCTCAGGGGGGAGGCACGGCACTGCCAAGTGGTGAAACTTTATCAGCATAGGTGACCCCAAGTAGCCACTACCATGGAAGCTTTTGCCCTTAATGGCTGCAGCAACCAACTGTCTCCATCACTGTGGAAACAAGACGTGCCGTTGCTAGGGGCTGATCCCACCAAAATGCAAGTGTGTGGATGTGTGTGGGTGGGTTTGGGGAGGTTGCAAATAATTGAACTCAGTGCCATGAATGGCTCATTTTTAGCCATTCTGTTGGATACGTGGGGAACCCTTTCAATATTTCAATGTTCAGTTAATGTTCAATATTCTCTTACAACTCCCATTTTCAGTGTAGTCCCCCTGTCCTCCGTTGTGCCAGGTGTCTCCCAGCACGTAGATTCTCTGGCCTTCTCTCTCCCTGGGCAAACCCCAGTCCCTTGCTTGGTGGAGACAGTTGCCTGACTCCTGGCATGGAATAGGAGATCTGGGGGTCTAGCTTTTCTTAAGTAGATTCAACCAGTCCTCTTGTATTTTTATTCAGCTTCACCACCCCCTCCAGAGGCACCTGGTGACACCAATTCTTGCCCTGCTGGGGGCTCCGCTGGTGAAAATCACACTGAGTCCTGACCTTCTGCCTTTTGGTCTAGGGTTCAGTTGTCACAGGTCTGCTGAGGCCATTGTCACTCACTCACCTGCTTTCCAGCTTCTGAATCTTGCATAGGGTTGCCTCCTTTCCTGTTCTCTTTGTGCTTGTGGGTTCTTTAAAAACAAGAATGCTTTACTGTCATTTCCATGAGGGCTCAGGAGGGAAGAGAGGGACTAGCAGGTGCCTAGTCCACCATGTTTAGCTGTTTAGCAGCAGCACTGCTTTTCTAAGTCCAACTGGCTGGCTCTGAGCCTGCCCTCGCCTAGTGACGCAACATCAATCAGACAGCCCAGCTCAATTTGCCCCTAGAGACTCTGGTTGGCTTTCGAAAGCAAAAGCCTCTTTATTTTCTCCTGGGGCAGAAGGAGGTTGGCTTCCAGCTCTCCAGGTTTGCTTGCTTGCTTGCTTGGAGAAGGGAGGCAGAGAGGGAAATGGCTTTGTTGTTGGAAGCTTCCATAATAGCAGGGACGAAACTGGAGTTAATAAACGGCGGAGGTAGCCAGACCCAGGTTTCAATCCAGCTCTGACACTTAGTTACGAGGCTGTGAGAAAGTGACATAAGCTGCCTATGCCTCAGTTTCCTCAGCTGCCCAGTGCAAGGGATGATGCCTCCCTTTAGGGAAGTCACAGGGAGCAGAGGAGCTGACATGAGTCAAGCACCTGGCACACGCGACACTCCGTCATGCTGGCTACAGTCAGCATCTTGGAACCCCCTGGGGGAGGACCCCCACACCTCCACGTCCCCAGCTGTGGCTGCCCACTTCTTCTCCATTCCTCTTCAGCCCAAGGCCACCCGGCTGGAAGGAGCTCCGTGCCCCATGGCTGTGAGCAAATCCCCCATGAGCCCCGCACTGCAGGGCCCCTTTATTCCCGTTCAGCCTGCAGACTGCCCAGCTGATACTCTCACTGAAGGAAAAGGTAAAAATTCATTTTTCCATCTCAGATTCCAAGTGTAGCTTTGTTTTAACCTTCCCTGGGGCCAATCTTCCAGGCATTTCCTGGAGAGCCCTGCTGTCCTGCTGCCAGGCATCTGCCCAGGAGGACTTTAACCCTCTCCAGGGCTCTATCCGCCTTAACTCTTACTAGCTGGTTCACAGAGGGAGAGTGAGGCACCGGGTAGTGACTTAAAGGAGGTGCTGGCATTCCCAAGGACCTCAGGGGTGTAATAACCGTGGGCTTAAATGACAGCACTACGCGGTAACTATACATAAACGTGCAAGCCCCATTCTTAGCACTTTACGTATTAATGTATTAAAACTCATTGAATCCTCACAGCAACTCTTGGAGGTAGAAACCATTAGCATACCCATTTTTCAGATGGGCAAACTGATGTTAAGTGACATGCTTGTCAGTGACAGAGCTGGAGTTTGGACCTAGACAGTCCAGCTCCTGTGTATACTTCAGAGCGTCCTTCCAGATATTGCCTTTCTGAAGTGGGTGTGTGTCCCTGTCAAAAGATCATGAACTCTGTTATCTCCTGTGTCTCAGCTGGTGCCAGGTCCTCGTCTCATGTACGAAAGAGACAGATGCAGGTATTTCTCAGGTCTTCTAAAGCCTTCTGCCGGCACTGCTTCCCCAGGTCAGATGGGAGCATGGGAAATGCTTCTGGACAAGCCCCCGAGGGCGTGAGCTAATCCTTCCTCTGCAAGTCCCCAAGTGCCCCCTCCCTGAACCAGCTCCTGCGTGCTGGGTTGGGCTTGGTCTCTGCGGGCTGAAGGCCCGAGCTGCAATCCCAACTCTTCTACTTAGCTGGCGTGTCACCTTGAGCAAGTTATCGGTCGCTTTGACCCTGGAGTTCCTCATCCATAAAGCAGGCATGATGAGAATTCCTTCCTACCTGCGGGGTCGTTGTGCAAATACCTGGAGGAGGCATTCACGAAACAAGCATGCGATTCGAGCAGACCCTGGTGTGGTCCTCCCCAGATTTCCATGGTGTGTGGACCCTGTCCCTCAATCTCGGAAAGGGAAGCGGCCGGCATGCAGGCAAGGCTAGTTGGTGGGAGGCTTTGGAGCGGGCAGAACTGGCGTGGGGAAGATGACTGTATCATTGACTTCTTCGCTCTGTGCTGGTGGGTTGCTTTGAGGGCACGGGGTAAGTGTCTTTCCAACTGTTGTTGCTATTTCCTGGTCCAGGGCGTGGCATGGGGGCAGCGAGCAGAATGACAGGACAACGCTGTCATGCAGCAGGGTTTGTCGGGGGAGCAACCTCAGTGCCACGCTGTCCCTGCGCAGGAAGCTGCCTGCCTTCTGCCCCAGGTGCCTTGGATCTGCACACTGGTGCCCTGAGGGTCCCCTAAGGGCCTGGAGTCACGTGCCCTTCCCAGTGTCCTGCACTCCACAGTGCCCACCAGTCAACGTGGGGTTCCAGGCAGCTGTGGGTGACAGCTCAGCTGCCACTAACAGAAACCACGCGGTGAAGGAGGGAGTCTGAAAGGTGAAGCCAGGACGCAGCATCACCTGGCCAGCGCCTTCCCCCTGGCAGGCAGGCTCCAGAACCCTAAAGCTTTCAAGTGCCCTGCTGGAGGCGTTCGAAAAGCCCAGATTTGAGAAACACCATTATGCGAAAACAACATTATAGCATTTCATGTTGTCCCATAAAATGCAGGGAAAGCAGGCTCAGAGAGTTAAAATTTCAATATCTATTAATGTTCTTGAAATATAATTTTTATCCTGGCCGACGCGCTGAAACAGCTTTATAAATTGCTTTCCTTATTTCCAGAGGGTGTGGAGAATTCATTTGGATCACAGATTTCTGCCATGTCTAAATTTGACCTTCCTCTCTGTATTGTTTTCAAAGCTGGTGTTATCTGGTTCTTGTCTCCCTGGCACCCCCACCCCTCCTACCTTGGCCCCGCCAAAACCATCACTTTCTAAGAATCCTTCTCTAGAGGGATTCTCATATGAAATCATGGAAACGAGAAATCATTACCTTTTGCCATTTGTTCTCCAAGGAAGTTTCCATCATATGATGAGGTCCTGCATCCCTGACGTTGTCCTGGAGGCTGAGTGGGATAACCTGCGGGACAGCCACCAGCTCTCAGCTCTCTCCTCCTGCCACACTTGCTTGAGGTAAATGAGATTCAAATCTGAGCCTGGAGGAATTCAAATCACCCCCTGCCAGGGACCTGTAGCCCAGGCCCCAAGAAACCCCCTACGGTCAAATATATATAGTGCTTTTAACTGTTCACAATACTTGTCTTCACACATATCAAAGAGGACATTTCCTTGGGCAGATTAAGGAATGGTGAGGAGGAGATCAAAGAGATTTTTAATATCAATAGGAGGTCTTTTCTGTCCTTAAGAACACACTGTGTGGGCTGCCACGTACGAGGGTGCGCTGGCTTCTTAGACGTACCACGGAATTGCTGCAAGTCCAGGCTGGGTGAAGACACAGGGAGGGCAGTGTGAAGACACAGGGAGGGGCAGTGTGAAGACACAGGGAGGGCAGGGTGAAGGCACAGGGAGGGGCTGTGTGAAGACACAGGAAGGGCGGTGTGAAGGCACAGGGAGGGGCAGTGTGAAGACACAGGAAGGGCGGTGTGAAGGCACAGGGAGGGGCTGTGTGAAGACACAGGGAGGGCAGTGTGAAGACACAGGGAGGGGCTGTGTGAAGACACAGGAAGGGCAGTGTGAAGGCACAGGGAGGGCAGTGTGAAGGCACAGGGAGGGCAGTGTGAAGACACAGGGAGGGCAGTGTGAAGACACAGGGAGGGCAGTGTGAAGACA